>BHFT01051650.1:8641-29614 GCA_004320025.1 Laticauda laticaudata
GAGAGAGAGAGAGAGAGAGAGAGAGAGAGAGAGAGAGAGAGAGAGAGAGAGAAGGAGGGAGAGAGAGAGATACAAATCCAATCTTTTGTCTATTTACTTTTGGCTGAACTGGACAAGCCCCAACAGGTCTTTCTACCTGTTCTCACTCTATTGTACTCATTCAGCCATTGTAACTTTCCCTGTTGGAAAAGAAAGCTGAACAGAGAAATCCAACCTTTTACTTACATCGTTGTTCCTCAACCGTGGCAACTTTAAAACCGATAGACATCACTTCTTAAAGTTACCAAGATTGAAAAATAAATTTCATACCACAACCAAGGATAGGAATTTGGAGATGAACTCAAGGGGCCAAAAATTCAAGGTCAACTCCTTGCAAAGGTCAAGACCGTTCAGTGAACGAGGAGCCAGAATTACCCCTTGACCTAATCTATGTCCCAATTTGTTGTTGACAGATCAATAATTCTCTTTTCTTATATATTGGGCTTTACATTTGGACCTTACAGAACCAGCTATGTCCAGCAGCTGTTACCACACTCGGTACAACTATAAGGCCCTTCCCCCAGAGCCAAGTCATCTTGGTTGGGTTTTCGGGGGTTAGACTCCAGGTGAAAACCTTTACCACAGTGGCCGCAGATAAGAAGCCGGTCACCGTCTTCTTCATCAGAGGTATTATTGCCATTGGTAACACTGGCATCAGTACACAAAGTATCCAGACCAGTAATATGCGGGATCGCAACACTTCCATCATGGTGGACCTCCATGCTGCCCTCGTCAAAAGTCGGGTCAACCTCACAAAGGAGGTCATGGCTCATGCTAGGGCTGTGAGCATTGGTGTGAGTGCGACGATGGCGAATTATGTGTGAGCTGAGCCGGAAGCTCTTCCCGCACTCGGTGCACACATAGGGCTTTTCCCCCGTGTGCACCCGCCAGTGGTCCACCAGATTGGAATGGTGGGTGAATCTCTTGCCACACTCAACACAACCATAGGGTTTCTCACCCGTGTGGGTACGCCGGTGGTTAGCCAGCGTGGAACTCCCCGAAAAGCGCTTCCCACATTCCTGGCACTGGTACGGCTTCTCTCCAGTGTGAGTCCGCTGATGGCGAGTAAGGCATGAGCTCCCGGTAAATCGCTTACCGCACACACTGCACTGGTAAGGGGTAACCCCTGTATGGCCGCGCCGATGCAGGTTGTAGTTGGAGCTTTGAGAGAAGGCCTTGCCACACAATTCACAATGATAGGGACGTTCCCCGGTATGGAAACGCCGATGTTGGAGGAGGTTGGAACTAGCCGTGAAGGCCTTGCCACAGTCCCCGCAGACGTAGGGGCGCTCCCCAGTGTGCGTCCGCTGGTGCTTGGTGAGCGCCGAGCTTTGGTTGAAGCTGCGGCCGCAGTCATTGCAGCGGTATGGCTTCTCTCCCGTGTGGATGATCTGATGCTTGGCCAAGTTTGAGCGGCGGCTAAAACTCTTCCCACACACGCCACAAGTGTTTGGATGCAAAGAGGAAGACTGTAAGAATGGAGAAGAAAGTGTGAAGAAGGGTTTTGGAAAAAAAAATGGCATGCCTGCCTGGACCTTGTTCTCCTACTTCTGAAATGGGTGCTCAGAAAAATATGGCTTATTTGTGCCCCATCCCTTTCAACAATGGAATTTTTGAAAAATACAATAGCTAACTGTATTTATACAAGGAGGGGCTTCTTCAGAAAGAGGTAAAAAAAAAAAAAGAATCAAGATGATTTGTGGTTGAATCCACTTCCTGGAATACCACCAATCAGCTGTTCCACTGATCAACTATTTCAGGCTGTGGGGATCACTGCCATTCATCAGTGCCATTGCATCCCAGCACTGCTACCACCTACCGCTGCCTCCCTGCACCCCAATTTTTGACCTCCGTGCATCCCGTTTAGGCTTCTGCACGTCCCATTTTCGGCCTCCATACATCCTGTTTTCAGCTTCCGCGCGCCCCATTTTCACCCTCTGTGTATCCTGTTTTCGGCCCATTCCAGGAAACAGGGATAGGCGGTGGTGGCAATCCCCACTGTCTGGAACAAGTTGAAAACGAGATGTGCAGAGGCTGAAAATGGGGGCATGTGGAAGCTGAAAATCGGGTGCACAGAGGCAACAAAAGGTGACAGCATCAATGGGCAGTGACAGTGCCAATTGGCAGTGATGATCCCCGCAGTCTGGAACAGCTGATCGTCATTATTCCGGGAGGCAGATCCAACCGCAAATCAGCTGCTCATCCTAAATCAGGCTGTGCTGAAGCTGAGCAGGCTGTTTGCTGCAAGGAGACAAATTGCTGGGAGGCAGGGGTTTTTTCCCTTTGTTTTCCTCCCCAAAGCTAGATGCGTCTTACAGTCTGGAGTGTCTTAAAGGCCAAAATATATGGTATTTTTGATAGTTGTAGAGCCCCGGCGTCATGTGATCACTTTCGGCTTTGATAAGCAAAGTCAATGGCGATACTAGATCCACTTAACAATCATGTTACTAACTTAACAACTGCAGTGATTCACTTGACAACTGTGCAAGGAAGGTCGTAAAATGAGTCACTTAACAACTGTCTAGCTTGTCCAGGGAAATGTTGGGGTCAGTTGTGTTTGTAAGTTGAAGACTACTTGTACGTGCATTCCTGTAGCCACCATCTTGACTTTTGACTAGTGATGGGATGGCCTGGAAAAAACCCAGAAAAATGTGGCGGGGAACAAGTTTTTTTTCATTTCTTGTTTTTTTCAAATGGCTTTCAAAAAATATGAAAAGAAAGAAAAAACCCAGAAAAAAACTGGGTTTTCCCTAGTTTTCCAGGATTTTTCCAGATGTTCCTATCTCTACTTTTGACAGACATATTCCTTTTTGCTTCAGAATAAGGAAAGATGTCCTGATCCATAAGTTCATTTTGGTTTTGCATTGTGCAATCAAAATTCAAATCTCTTTGGTGAACAGAAGATTGTGGTAAAGAACGTCAGGGGTGCTACTCCAGAAAAAAATAATTCTCAAGTGGAGAATTATTGTTATATCTTTCTTGTCACTTTATTTTAATTATCGGCCACCCAACTCCATCCTGAGGACAGAAGCAAACTTTAGAATTTCTTTTGCAATCAACACAGGAAGTAATATGTGCCAAGTTCTGCTGAACATCCAAGATAAAAAGCTTTGGTTCAACTTTTCCTAAGATGTGGGCTTCTCAGACATTCATTTATTATTATTGGATCAGCAACACCTGAAAGGGGCAGATATAGAAAACTCAAGATGGCAGCTACAATGGTCCAACTGAAGCCCCGCCCATTTTCAATGGGCTTTGACTGCATTGCTGCTGCAGCCATCTTAACGTTTTTTACTCCTCCCATAGGGGTGATTTTAATTGGTATATAAGATGTGGGCGAAAATAGCAGTGGCTATTCCAAAATCAACAAGCTCAGGAAAAACGTATTAAAAAAATCTGAGTGACATCAGCTGAGAATTCTGGAAACAGCAATTCTGGAAACAGCAATTCTGGAAACAGCAATGTTTGTTTTCTTCCTTTTTTAAATTAATATTGTCACCAACTCACACATGGAGACTCAAGGCAGCTTAAACGGATATAAAACACCATATAAAAGAAAAAATAATAAAAAGAAAAATAATAAAATAACCCCCACCTGAGCAACAACATACATTCATACTAGCCATTTAATGGACTCATTCCAGCTCTGGATTCCCCAGGCCCACTGACAGAACCACATCTTTAGCTCCTTCTGAAAGAGTATTAGAGTGGGGGCCATTCTAATCTCTTGCGGGGGGGAATGATGTTCCAGAGAGGAGCCATCACAGAAAAGGCCTTTCTTCTAGGTCCCGCCAGATGTATCTCCTTAGGAGACGGGACCCGCAACATTCCTTGCCTTTCCATTCTAGTGGGTTGGGTAGATGCGAGATGCAACTGGCAAGAGATGGTCCCTTGGATAACCCAGTCCCAAGCCATGAAGGTGATAACCAGCACCTTGAATTGTACCCGGAAGCAAATCAGAAACCAATGCAGTTTCCCAGGAGAGGTGAAATATGTGCACACCAAGGTCTGCACAAAACCATGCAGGCCGTTGCATTCTGCACCAACTGGAGCTTCTGGATGCTCTTCAGGGGCAGCCCCATGTAGAGTGTATTGCAATAGTCAAGATGGGAAGTGACTAGGGCATGAGTGACCATGAGTAGGGATTGTTGATCCAGGAAAGGGCGTAATTGGCGCACAACCTGCAGTTGCGCAAAGGACCTCCTGGCTATGACTGCCACTTGCTCTTTGAGTAGGAGTCGCAGGTCCAGGAGAGCCCCACATTACAAATCTTAAGAATACTAAGTATGGAAGTCATGTTTAAGGGAGGCTTTCTCAGTGCTACAGCCCTCTGAAATGAAACATGCACCTGGCCAAATCCTCTTTCAAAGCCCTGGGGCAAAATATGCTCTGAGCGGCACATATGTGAACCATGTTACAGCCAGTCCTAAAAAGTCTGATATGTTTAGTGCTGCAGCATAGCTGCGGAACTACAAGTAGTTTTCGCCTTACATCAGTTCATTTAGCGAGCATCCAAATTTCCAACAGCATTAGAAAAAAAAGGACTTCTGACCATTTTTTACATTGATGACCATTGCAGCCTCTCTCCCTGGTCAAGTGATCAAAATTCAGATGCTTGGCAATTGGTTCATATTTATGATGGTTGCAATGCCCTGGGGGTCATGTGATCAGTTTGTGCGACCTTCTGACAAGCACAGTCAACAGGGAAGCCAGATTCACTTAACTAAGCAGTAACCAGTTACTTGTTGCTTATTTAACAAATGCAACAATTCTCTTAACAACTGAGCCAAAGAAGCTGGCTAAAAGATCTCTCCATCCAACCCTCTGCTCAAGGCAGGAGTCCTTAAACCAGCCCATATTTTGAAGATCCCACAGTTGTACTTTACTACTCACCGAACCCTCTATTGGGATGGTGACTTTCTGCACCTCAAACTCTTGTACCTTCTGCTCCTCAGATTCCACCTTCATCTCTTTCTGAGTTGAGGAACCTCGTGAAGGTGCAGGACCCAGCTGGTTTGGGCAGAGACAAAACAATCCAAATAATAACAATCCTTAAAGGACTTCCGGTTTGGTCTGCCTCAAAGACGGACCGAAATCCGCGATTGTCCGCAGTTTCGGTTCGTGCTCTCTCGTTTGAGGGCCCCAATCATCCTGATTTGGGGTCGGAGCCACCTTATAGGAGTGGCAAAGAAGGGGGAGACTGCCAGCTGGGTTGAGGGGAGCCACATCTCCCCTCCTTAGCTTGGTAATTACTCTCCTCCGAAGACGACTGCAGCAGTGGCCAATAAAATGGCTACCCCGAAGAGGTAAGTTGACTGGGACAAGATTGTGCAGGAGTGGGAAGAAGAGGATGGCATAAAAACCAGGAGAATTTGAGCACAAGATACCCGGGATTTAAATTTTTCAAAATTGTTAAGAGAGTGGATTTGAGTGGCGGACAAAGACATTAAGAAAGGAATACTTGATAGCTTAAGTGGCTTTGAATTCTAAAAGGAAGAAGTTGGAAGAAGAAGCTTACCTTTGAATTAGTTAAATATATAACCCTGACACTAAATAGGCAATTAAAACTGGATTGGACTGTGCCAAGGTGGAAAATAAAATTAAAAATTGAATTTATTGAATCTATTTGGATCTATTGACTTTGGAACTCTGAAAGCCTGAATGACAGAAAAATATGGGAAAAAAATTGATTCTGAACATAGCGAAGTGTGGTAAAGACAGTTGTTTACTTTCATCCCTTCCTATCTTAAAGCTTGGAACTGCTAAAGACCTATTTGATACAAAGTAACCCAAATTAGGATACCACAAAATAGAGACCCTGTAAAGTGAAAGTGGAACATTAAAACAAAGGAAAAATCATGGGATTGTTTGGTGTCTGTGGCATAAACTTTAATTTATGGACAATGAAATGTGGAATCAACCTGGAAATCTTCTGGAGAGGAACTAATAAGAGTTAAACATTGAAAAAACTTTATGGATATTGTTTAAAGATGGCAGGAATGCTTTTGGAACCAAAATTGGAACTTAGAAATATGAAAGACATGCTACAAGAAGAAGGCAAATTGCTTGGTTTTGCCCTACAATATTTAGAAATGGCGATTTCAGAATATGAAAGACAACAAGAAGGGTAGAAGAAGAGCCAATCAAAGAAGTAGCCATCTTTAACAAGCATCTGAAACAACGAAAACTTAAGCTAAGGGATAAAAGAAGGGGAATTAAAAAGGGTTTGAAATTGTAATTAAAAAGGGGTTTACCTTGAAAACCAAACAAAGTGAAAGGAGACAGCGGGAAAGGGAATTGAAGAAGGGAGTGCTGAAAAAAGAGGGGGATAAAAATTGGGGTAATAAAAAGAGGGAAAGAATGAAGCAGGACCATGAAACAAAGAAATATGGCAAGCAAATAAGAATGAAAAGGAATTGTTTATTTAAAAGGCACAGAAATAATGGTTAATTGAGATTTAAAGAAGGGGATTCTACAAGTTGATAAGGGGTAGCTTAAATAAATTAAAAATAATAAACTATCTAGAAAATAGTGGAATGTAGATTGTTAAAGTGGGAGATGGGAACTGATACTGTTTTGTTATTATAATGATTGTTTGCTCTTTTCTTTTTTGTATAGAATTAAAAGAGATAATTAGAATAAGGATATTAACAATGTTAATGAATTTATAAGTTACAGTTAAAATGGAGCATGAGTATTGTTGGTAGGATAATAATATTAGTTCTTATGATGAAGTGAAGAGATTATGTTGTTTTTTCTTTCTTTTTAAATCAACTATACTTTTTATGTAACCAAAAGGGAAACTTGCAGACTCAGATTTCAAAAAGATATATATACAGTGTAGTAACTACTAGAAAATTATTATGGATTTTTTCTTTTTTCAGTTTAATTCAAAATTAAAATTATGGGAATTTTAGGGGGGAACTAATTATACGGTATGTTAACTACAGGGGTGGCACCTCAAAATTGGAAATAATAAGGGTGTTCTATTTTCTTTCTTTTTCTATATTTGAAAAATTTGAATTGAGACTGAATCTTTGGAATGATGAATTAAGTATATGTGAGGAAACTGCAAACCTGACAGAAGAGAATATAAAATATGATGAATATGAAGATATTTAAAGAGGCATTAAGAATTTAAGGAAATAGATTAATGAACTGAGAAAATTTATAAAATAAGCTGGAAGAAACTAGATGATTAAAATTAAAGAAAATATATAAAGTAAGGTTAAGGTATGTTATTAAATGTGAAGAGTAGAAAATGAAAGTCAAGTTTGTATGGAAATGTGTTGACTTTGAATCATGCTGCTCACTGAAAAAAGATGTTTTAATATGTGAAAATTGAATAAAACTCTTTAAAAAAATCTTTAAAGAACTTCTTTCCTTACAAGTCGGTTCTTCCACCCATCCAATTAAATCTTCAGTATTTCTATTTTCCTTATCTCCACTCACCAGTTTTCCACCTGCAGAAAGTTCCATCTCAAATTCCAGATCCTTCTTTTCCTTTTTTTCAGTCTTTACTCTAAGAAATCACTTTTCTTCATTACCATGAACTCTGGCAGACAATCTATCCCGGGAGGAGGAATACTCCAGCTGGAAAACCCAAAGGAGCAAAAACAAAAGATTCAGCATTTACCTTAGTGTTGTGGTTAGCCAGCAACAGGTGCAGATGGCTGAGGACAGCGATGACTCTGATGAGGGGACAGGATCATCAGGGAGTGCACTGCTGCCTTCAGAGATTGTGGGGGGGCTGGCAGCAGTGACGAGGAGGTTCCTGAGGAGCCTGTGCCAAGTGCATGTGCACGAAGGATTACTCGGAGGAAAGAACAATTACAGCAGCACAGGCGACTCTGGAGTAAGACTGCAAGGTAATGGCCCCTTCCTCAAGAGGATAAAAGCTAGGTTTGGAAAAGTGTTCTTTGTAGACAGCAAAGAAGCTCTGAAACTCAACTGGTAGACATCTTAGTTCGTGTTTGGAGAATTTTGTAAGTTTGTTCTTATCTCTGGGTTTTTGGCAGCCTTGACAAACAATTTGGCAAGGCTCTTTCTTGTCGGAGCTAATTAGTGAAAAGCAGTCTTCAGAACAGAATTTGTTATTAAACCTTAAAAGGTGGGGGCTGCTGCCTTTGTCTGTGTTTGTTCTTTGGGAACCCAGTTGGGTCAAAACACTTAGGTGCGATATAGACACAACATCTTACAACCAGTCTTAAAAGTTAATGTCAAAAATATATTTTAGCTTGCAAGTTCCCCATGTAAACAACAAGATTTTTATACAGTGAGGTATAATAACTTCATCAGGTTGCAAATTACTATAACTAAGTGTCCACAAGGAATCTTCTCAAGTGGAACACCACAACATGAATGCTAAGTCAAGCCTATATATTTCAGATTTAAATAAATGTTCCCATTATATTTCACAGGGAAGGCCATTTGAAATAAAGAATGAGTTTCATATCACAACTTCTAAAAGCCTGGTTTTGTTTCTTTCCTGCATTCGTTTTCTCAAATCTGTGTGGTATCCGGTGATGCATAAGCCATTTGTCCCCCTAAACCTAGCCATGCTTTTAGTAATTATGTTACAGCCAAGAAAAATGTGACTGTTTCAGATCCAGCCTGTTCCTGCAAACTCCAGGGAAAAAACACATGAAATGTTGGCGTTATACACCTTGATATCTCGAATCTTTTCCACTCCCCTTTTCAATCTAGCATTCAGTCCTAAGGATTCCCAGGACCAGCCCTCACCTTCTGCTAGTGGTCCATCCATCTGAAAATACAGAAGGGAGGAAATGGAATCCATTAAAAAACTAGACATAGTTCTAAATTAGATATCAAAATATTCTAAGAACTTCCTATAGGCTACTCTGGTCTTCCTTATACAAGTAGTTGGAAGAGAAAGAAATATAAGATGTTTGGCATTTTAAAACCACTGGGTGTATGTGGGGAAATGATCACAGTTTGTGGTTATTTATCTTGTTCCCATCTTCATCCATAGTAAGAGCTTCTAGAACAGACATTCCCTTGAATTAAGTTTTTTCTGTACCCTCCTTGTCCTCATCCATCCTGAATGCACAGGCAAAAGTAAATGGCTTTTGGAGAGAAACCAGATTAAAAGAAATCTCCCTCTTTAATATAGCTTTTGAGAAGCAAGTAACCTGTCAACTGCCTGCCATCAGGTCCCGCAACAGCCCCATGAAGTCAGTGAGGTAGTAATAAAGACGGGATACAAATCAAATCCATAAATAAACAGATGGCATTTGGACTGTAGCACCCAAAGCTCTCGCCAAAATTGGCTTCATCCTCGAAGAAAGTCCAGACTTCTATTAAATCCTTAGCATAACCCTGGTTTCCAGGAGGACTGAAAGGCAACATGGTATCTCTGTGGAGGATACAAAGTAAGATCCCAAGACTTAATCCTGCCTGGATTAAGTGATTATCTAGGGATACTGTGATCCCTAGAAAAGAAAGGGAGTTTACCTGTACATGTAATCCTTGATTTACAACAGTTCATTTAGTGACCATCCAAAGTTATAACAGCACTGAAAAAATGATTTATGGCTTTTTCACACTTATGACCATTGCAGCATCCCCATGATCATGTGATTTACATTTGCGTGCTTGACAACTGGTTCATATTTATGATGGCTGCTTGATAACTGATTCATATTTATGACGGTTGCAGTGTCCCAGGGTCATGCAATCCCCTTTTGCAACCTTCTGACAAGCAAAGTCAATGGGGAAGCCAGGTTCACTTAAAAAACATGTTCATAACTTCACAACTGCAGTGATTCATTTAACAAATGTGGCAAGAAAAGCTCACTGTGCAACATGAACGTTAGGCTCCGTTGTGATCATAACTCGAGGATGAGCTGTATTTAAAAAAAAAAGAGAAAAAAAAAAAGGGGGGGGGATCCTCAAAGTCAGGAGCCTCGAAGATGGGCAGGTTGAAACCAGGACCCGCTGCACCCCATCCCCATCCCTCGGCTGGNGGGGGGGGGGGCGGCGGACGATCTGCAGCCACGGCCGACTTCTGCAGCCCACGTGCGCGGTTCCCCTGTCCACGCGCAGCACCCGGAGAGGCGGGGAGGCTGAAGCCGCCGGGCCCGAGAGGGGGAAGGAGGTTGAGCGGGAGAGGATGGGATCGCTTCCTCCGGATCCGGCTCGCCAGCCCGCTCACCCGGGCCTCTGGCGGGGAGGCGAGGGAAGGAGGGGATCTTCGGGGAGAAGATCAGGAAGGATCCCTCCCCGGCAGCCGCCCCAAAGCCCGAGAGCGGTCCTTCCCAAGGAGCGACCCTGCCTCGAGGAGCGAAGCGCGCGTGAAAAGGCTCCGAAGGGGACGGGAGGAATGCTGGGCGGAGAAGAAGGGGGGGGGGGGATGACAGACGGCAGCGGCCCTTCGCGCTGATTGGCTAACGTGGCCGGGCCCCCCCCCCTCCTTGTTTGTCATTGGCAGAGAAAGAGAGCGAGAGAGCGGCTGCGGACAGAGGACGGCAACCGCTGGAGAGGCGCCGTCCCGAGCAGCGGGTTGGGCACCCGAGTTCTGCTCCTGCCCACTCCCTCTTCCCCTTCACGCACTAAGCCCACCTAGAACCGGGATCGCGCCCGCTCATTGGCTGGGACCTTCCCGTCGCTTTAACGGAGCGCGCGACTGGAAAGAAGGGGGGGGGGGGTTNAGAATAGAATAAGAAATGAATAGAACAGAATATATAATAGAATAAGAAATGGATAGAATAAGAATAGAATAGAATAATAAACAAACAGAATATAGAACAGAGCAGAATAGAATAGCATAGAATTCTTTATTGGCCAAGAGTGTTTGGATACACAAAGAATTTTTCTCTGATGCAAGATTAGGATTAGGATAGAATAGAATAGAACAGAATAAGAAATGAATAGAACAGAATATACAATAGAATAAGAAATGGATAGAATAAGAATAGAATAGAATAACTAATGAACAGAATATAGAACAGAGCAGAATAGAATAGCATAGAATCCTTTATTGGCCAAGAGTGTTTGGGTACACAAGGAATTTTTCTCTGATGCAAGATTAGGATCGAATAGAATAGAACAGAATAAAATAGAATAAGAAAAGAATAGAATACAGAACAGAGCACAATAGAATAGCATAGTATTCTTTATTGGCCAAGTGTGTTTGGATACAAAAGGAATTTTTCTCTGATGCAAGATCGGGATTAGGATAGAATAGAACAGAATAGAATAAAATAGAATAAGAAATGAATAGAATATAAAACAGAACAGAATAGCATGGCATAGAATTCTTTACTGGCCAAATGTGTTTGGACACACAAGGAATTTTTTTTGGTGCATATGCTCCCAGTGTACATACAAACAACCAAGTGATAAATCATGATTATGATAATCATAAATCATAAGATAAATGATAAGGAAGGTCTAGAAAGAAGCAAGGCATTAGCATGGAGAAAGGCTGTCCTGGAAATTCCCTGTACGAAACAGGGCTGGAGTCTGATTCCCGCGGTTTCCATTTGGATTCATGCCTCTAGTACTGTACAGTATTTCTCAAGCTTGGCAGCTTTCAGACATGTAGGCTTCAACTCCCAGGAAGCTGATTGGGGAATTCTGGGAGTCTTATGGTTGCCTTCAGTTTGAAAAACACTTGCCCCTGGGGCGATCAATGCAATGGTTGTAAGTGCGAAAACCAATCATAAAGCAGTTGTTTTTGTGCCATTGTAATTTTGAACAGTCACAACATGAATAATTTTGAGGAGTACCTATATCAGGAATGGTTTCAAATAATTCACAAAATCATCCCGATTGTGTTTTCCCACAATATGTTAAATTGAAATGTTCTGCTGGCTCAGTGTTCCTCAAATTTGACCACTTTTAAGATGCATGGACTTCAACTCCCAGAATCCCCCATTCCATACATCTTAAATTGCCATATTTGAGAAATAAGTGTGCTGGTTTACTGCAGATTGATTCTATGTCAGCACAATTTGGACAAATTTGGAACCCATATTACGTATCTGATATTAGCACAGTTGAGAAAATCTAGAAATATTTCACAAGAAGAGTTCTCCACTCCTCTACTCGTTGTAGAATACTTTATGCCATCAGACTTGAAATTCTAGACCTAGAAAACCTTAAATTATGCCGTCTTCGGTCTGATCTAAGTATAGTATATAAAATCATTACAATAATTTACCTGTCAATGAATACTTTAACTTCAACCATAACAAGACAAGAGCACACAATAGATACAAACTCAAGGTTAACCGCACCAAACTTGATTGCAGGAAATATGACTTCAGCATAACGAGTGGTCAAGTGCTGGAATATTTCTATCTGATTCTGTGGTTTCTTCCCCAAGGCCGCCAAAAACTTTAACCTTAGACTGTCTAGCTATTGACCTTCACCTGTTTTTTGTCTGGAAAAAGCGCCGGAGGTAAGACCGGTTAGTCCAACAACAAAGTCTTTATTTGTGTAACAGCAGTTTGAAAAACGGGAACGTTGGCTCAAGCCGCGCCATCCCTTTTATAGCCTTTTGTATCTGGCCGCTTGTATGCCTAATGACATTCAATGTTGCAGTTTGCCGTGCCTCTGCAGCTTCCAGGGTATTGGTGTCCTTTTGAAGCCAATCCCCTTCTAGTTATTGAGCAACCCAATAGAAGAAATGCGTTATTTGGAGCAACTATTTTACATACAGAAACACCCCTCCCCTTTTATCAGTCCATACGTGGTGACGTAGTTCGCGAAGTAGGTGGGGCTTCTCTAGACTCGACTGGACTTGCGCGGTTCATTCTTGTTGGGTGTCTTCGACCTGTTTCGGATGGGGTTGTCGTCTCTTTCGTGTCCTTCTCTTGGAACCGGCTGGAAGGGTAGGCCCGGCATTTTGCTGCCGCTCTGAGTCCTCAGCTGGCAGTGGCTGTCGCTCGCTCCAGTCCCGTTTCCTCGCGGGCAGGTCGAGCTGGGTTGGCTGCCCCCTCCGGTATGGACTCTTCCCGCAACTTCCTTCAAACAGTGAGTCTCCATTTTGCTTCTTTTGCTGAATGACGGTTTTGTTGGCAGATTTGAATTTAATACGGTTTCTTTTATTTATTTTCGCATTTTCCCCCCCCTCTTTGGTTTGATTTCGTGTTTTTGTGTATTGCATGGTTGTGTTTTTTCATTTCGTGTCTATGGTATTCGGACCTGGAGCTGGTCTATTGCCGCTTCGCTAGCTCCCTGGCCGGTCATACATACCATAACTCGGTACGAGCTGGGGCCGTGTGTTATGTCTCTGTAATTGTCCCTGGTAACGCATATATGGTCCCCAGTGAAATCTTGCATAAACTAAGAATCGCGAATTTGAAACCCCTTGATCGTGTAGAGTCTGAGTCGGTGGGGGGTTTCCAGGTTGTGCAATTTGGACTGCATGGCCCGATCTTAGGTGCAAGTCTTAAGTTTTTCTCCCCCTCATAGTTCTGATGGGGTTTTGTTGGTTTGTGTACTTGGTTGTTAATATGTGGAGGGGTGAGTAGCCGTTTATGTTGGCTTTGGACGTCCCAGTGTGCCACTACTCTTTCCAAACCGTCTCCTTGGTTAATGATCGTGGACCAATTCTTTTTCAGCCTAGCGTTTGCAGCCGGGATGGGCCGGCGCTGTGGAGGGCATGTTTATAGCCTAGGGAGGCGTAGGTATTGTTGCTGAAACTTGAAGGCTGGTTAGTTGTGGTCCATTATCGGACACTAGGAAGTCCGGTAGCCATGGGTTGCAAAAAGTGTTGTCTAATTCCTTTTATTAGCAGGTTTCTGGTTGTCGTTGAATTGGCATACATTTTTACCTCTATACCATTCGGAGTATGCGTCCATGCGCAATCAGAAACCGTGTTGCCCCTTGGTAGGACCTGCAAAAATCGATGTGGATGTCGGACCAGGGGTCCTGCCCTTGGGATGTTCCCAGTCCCCTGATAAAGTGGGTGGCTGTTTGTGGTGGACGGATGGTCTGACTCTCTTGTTGGCATTTGTTTTTGCATGAGTTTACCAATAAGTTCATGTGCCTTATCAATACCTTGTGCCAGCCAGACATGAAACTTCCTAGCAAGGCTTTATTTTAAACAAATTCACAGATGTCCGGCTCGTGTGGCAACATACTAAGTACCTTAGCTGGTTGCAATTTTTGTTGGGGATAATTACCGGCGCTCACGCCACAGTAAACACCGGTCCTTTCTATCGAGAGTTCGGTTTGTCGCTGGCCCGGAATGGTTTCAGAAAGTCTCGGGGTTTTTTGATCTCCGGCCCGCCTCCTACCTACCCAGTTAAGTATGTGGGCGTCAGTGTGGTCTTTTTGCAGTGGCTCTTGGCGACAATCATTTCGTGGAGAATGGGTAGATGGGCAGGTCTCTATCTGTAAGGGGCAGTCATCGTTGGTGCAGGGTCTTCTTCGGTTGCTTGGCAAATGGTGCTCTGCTCAAAAGCGTCCGCTGATGGGAAAATTGTTTCCGCTGCCGGCGTAATTAAAAGTAAGTATGGAATAGGCTGCTTAGGGAACTCCGACCAACCGTAGATCATTCTTGGAGACAGGATATATTGTGGTGGGGCTTGTTTGCCCGCCAACTTCCAAAGTAGTGGTTTGTGGTCTGTGACATTTGATTTAAGTCTTGCCCAATATAGGTACTCGTGAAAACGTTTTACCCCAGCGACAAATTGGCTAAAAAGGCTTCTCTGTCCAGATTGACGTAATTCCGCTCGTTTTTTTGACAGGTTTTTTTTTTGAAATAGTACGGCGATGGGTGCTCTCTTCTGTCAGGGAGTGGTGGCCTAGGCATGGCTTCCGACTCCAAACGGTGAAGCGTTCGCAGGTCACGTCTAATGGTAGCGTGTCGCTTAAATTGAATGAGAACGGTGTTCGACAGTTAGCAAGTTTTTTATTTGCTGAAAAAGGCTTTTTTTCTCTTGTAGCCCCAAGGTCCAACATTGCTTTCTTGTCTCAAGTAACCGTGTAGCAGTTCTGCTATTAGATAGCCTTATTTGGTAAGGAAAACAATTATACCAAATTTATCAGACAGAAAATGTTTGGTAACTCGCTTTTGTTCTTTGTGTCTGATGCACTGTATGGCTTTAGTTTTCTTCTTGTTCGGTGGGGTGTATACCCCCCGTCTATCAAATAGCCCAGAAATTCGAAGCGCTCTTGTTTACCAGGCAACACTTTTCTTTTTTTAACTTTTAATCCAGCTTCCCTGAATTTAGTTAGTACTCTTTAAGTCTCTGTTTAGTTGGTTTTCGTTTTTTGCTGAAATTAGGACGTCGTCGAAATATCGGTACGACTCCTTGTATGGCCATTTAAAAGGCGGTTCCATTAGGCCTCTGAAAAAGCCCTGGTGCCGACACGTGACTCCAAGATTGGACGGTCTTACATCTGAAAGCCCTTGTGTGTAACTAGTGAGTCTGTGCCTCTGCTGTTTCGGGGTTCTACTGGCAAGCTGTTGATAAGCTTTGCCAGGTCGAGTTTGGCAAAAAACTTTTCCACCTCCCCAGGGAATGTGCAAGTACTGGGAACTATTGCACCCCGGGTATGGCGCCTGTTTTGTATGCGTGTTCAGGGTAGCCGTTGTAGTCACCACCAGATTCGAATTGAACCCATCAGGCTTAATTAGGTGTGACTACAGCGTTTCCGCATTTGGCATGGTCCACAGGTTCTAGATACCCCCTGAGCTTACTAGTTTATTTAAGCTGTCCTCAATCTTGTTTTTAAAGCAAGACAGGGACTTGCGCCTGGCTTTTAGTCTTCTTGGGGTTACCTGGGGGTCTTAGGACTGAAAGAAATAGGGTTTCCCCGATACTTGCCAAGTGAGCCGTCGAACACGATCTTGGAATTTCCTGATTTTAGGGATCCCCTCCCAGTCGGTGTGCTCACTACGGTCTAATCCCCGTCATGCCCAATGCCCATTGGCGTGACCATTCGATGCCCAGGAGGCTCGGTCTATCTCGCATGACTATGGTCAGTGAAAGTACCTTCAACATGATGTTGTATACGTGGATCTTGGAATGTGACCCAGTGCCAACTACCAGGGGATCGGTTCCCCTTAGTCCTTGGATGTAGCCGCTGCTTTTTGGAGTTCTTTTGGTTGGATGTCAGGGGACTAGTTGCTTTATGGTGTCCTCAAAGACCGATGGACTAGGAAAGTCCGATGAGTCTACTTCCAATTGTCGCAGGGCTTCCCATTCAATCTTTACGGGTTATGCTCTTGAATTCTTTCTTTCCACTTGTCCGTCTAAGCGCTTCATCTGGTAAAGTTGATGTGTATTCTCTCGGGTTGGAGGTTTGCTTGTTCCGGCTGCACTTTCTCTCAGCTCGTCCTGGGCTCGGCTTGTGTGGGAGAATTGTTGCGTCTCGTTGTGGCTGGCATGTTTTTCTGTTCCTGAAGACTTTCTCGATATGCCTTCGGTTTCTTGCAATTCTGCAATGTGCATCGCAGAAACCTGCATTCCGCCGTGGGTGACTTCCTCGCAGCCAGCAACCATTCCCCGCCAAACTTTCTTTCGCACGCTCTTTCCCTGCTGGGCATAACAAGACGGTGGACCTTCGTCGTCTTCTTCGTTGAGCTGTTTGGTGGGTACGTGTGTGATTCGGGACTTTGCATAGTCTCGTGGTGGGTGGTAATGGGAGACTTGTTTTCCTCCTTGTGGCAGGTTTGTTTCATCTCTGCTTTGTTTCCATTCTGCTTCATTGTAATGGCTCGATTTTTTCGGGCTTCAGCGGGGGCTGGGTGGCTGTTCCGTGATGGCCTCGTGCTAAGGTTATTTTAGGCCTTTGTTTAGTTAGCCTTGCTTGTGTGTGAAATTCTCGTTAGTCCCACACTACTTTCGGTCTCCAATAGCCTTCATCAAAAGCGTTTAGGAATTTCGCAACTCTCACCTATTTGTCGGAGAGCGGCTACGAATCGGCTCGGTCTCACCTTCTCATCTGGTCTCCTCCGTAGGAATTCGTGCCGTTTTTTATGAGGGTTGGACACGCTATCGTGCGTAGTGGGTTCAGCAGTCTCTGAAGTTCGGACCATGTTAGTTGTTTTAAGTTTAGCTTGGGGGTGTGGTGTCGGATTGGCTGTGGTTTTTTGGATGGTAGATGTTTGGTCTTGGCGGCTGGTGCGTCTTGGGGCTTTCGGCCATGGGGCCTTACTCATCTTTGAAGACTGTCGGCCCGAGTGCGTTAAGACATCGGCTCTCTTGGTATTGTTTCTGAGATGTCCTCCATCTCATTGCTTGTCCAGGTACCAATCTGGAAACGGTCTTATCATATGGAATACCAATCCTCTTCATTGCGGATTAGAAGGTGGCGGGGCGGTGGCGTTGTTCCCAGCCATGTCTGTGTTGCCGTGTCTGGGAACTTTTTCTCACCGCGTGCTGGTCTCCGCGTATTTAGGGACGATCCACCTTGTCGCCAGTGTTTTGTCCGGAAAAATGCGAGGTAGACCGGTTTCCAACAACAAAGTCTTTATTTGTTAACAGCAGTGAAAAACGGAACGTTGGGCTCAGCCGCGCCAGTGCCTTTTATACTTTTTGTATCTGCCGCTTTAAGTCATGAACATTCATCTTGAAGTTTCCGGCCTTCCTGCGGCTTAGGGATTGGTTCCTTTGAAATGCCCTCTAGTTTTTGACAATCAATAGGAATGCATTTAATTTTGGTACCAGACTATTTACATACAGAACATCACCCCTTTCCTAGGAGGTCTGTAGGGGGCGTGCATAAGTGCACCAACGTGCCTACCGTCCCTCTCCTATTGTTTCTTTTATTTTTCTTATATGGACCCATTTCATGTATTCATAACTATGTATATACTTATACATATTATCTTGTAAGCAATTGACAAATCAAATCAATCAATAAATCAATAAATAAATTACTAAGGACTTGTAGCTTCAGTGTCCATCCCTCTTGTTGTGCCCCCGAAAAGCAAATATAAAACTTTAGGTTGTGATACATGTCTTTCTACCCTCATCTTAATTGGCGGGGCAGGTGGAGCCCATGGACTCAATTACAGGAGCAATGCTTGCAATGTTGGAAAACCCGGTCTATTGATGTGATTAATAAGGAAAGGCATCACTTTATGTTGGTGGTCATACTTTATGTTGGTGATCAACCAATCAATATCACCTTTTATCCCTATCTTGAAAAATTAGCTTGCAGCTAAATTACAGCATCCCATAACTTCAATAAACAAAGAAAAGCAACTTTGCTTCTCTGCAACTGGTATATTTTCAGGTCAGTCGAAGTGTGTTCTCAATGCATAGATGCTCACAGAGCATGGTAAAAAATGTTAAGATGGCCATGGCAGTGTGATCAGACAAGACTCCAAGACATTAACCAGACTCTGCAGATGGCCCTTCTGTCCAAATGTATCCTCTGTTTCGAAAGGACAAGGAATATGACAAGTTTATGCATGTTGCCATTGATTGAAAGCTTTGGGCTGTCCTTCTCTCATTTTTGTTCTCTTATAACTGGGATTTTTTTCCTTCAGGCAACTGGCACTTAAACAAAAGGATTTCCATATTAAATTAATTTTAATAGAGATTGAAGATAGGCAGCCTGCTTCAACACTGTGTCTTTTATATTGATGGATTACAACTCCTATTGAAATCCTTTCATTTATTTTTAAGAAGTGGTGCTTTTTATTTTTTAAAAAAACATTTTTGCCCATTTTTTTCAACATTATTTGAAGAAAGGGAAGAGATATAATCATTTTCTTTCCTGGCAGAAGTTTTTGTGTGTCTTTAGAAGGGAGTTGGATGAATGGTAGAATTTGCCAATTTTCTTTGTCACAAGATCAGAGTGAGATGTAAGAGCCATGATGATGCAGTGTACTGTAGGTTAACTCACTACTCACTCCAGGAGTTCAATTCTGAGCAGTCAAGGCTAACTCATCTGACCAAGGTTGGTAAAATGAGGACCCAGATTGTTGGAGGTGATATGCTGACTCTATAAATTGGTTAGAGAGGGCTGTGTAGCAGTGTATAAGCTTAAGTACTACTGCTAAAACAGCCACTGCAATGTCATCCTGTCAGTATAATGGGTGAAGGTGTACAGACTTTTGATAGAGAGGGCAGAAGATGGGCAATTCTGAGGTGAGAAAGGAGGGCAGGGGATAAGGACCCTTCTGAAACAATGTGATTTGTGCAAATGCCACAATTCATGTCCTTGCAATTTGGCTTATGCTTCATTATGTCCTCCAAAGTGTATAACTATTTTGATGTCACTGCCAAATGCTGTGGATACCACTAACCTGCATAGAGACCCCTCCTCCAATTTTTTCCATTGTAACAACTCGACTAGAAAGAGCAAGAAAGAGAGGCCCAAGTCAAGCAGGTAAATTTAAACCTGGTTCTCCAAAAACTCAATTCCATAACCCAGTGTTTTTCAACCTTGGCCACATGTGGAATTCAACTCGCAGAATTTCCCAGCCAACAATCAAGTCTTACATTCCAGGAACCTCACATCCCAGGGCAAAGTGTCACTGAGAAATATGTAGTACCTTCCTGAGATTTTGGAGCGTTACCCTGAACCAGCAATGAAGTTCTTTATTTCCTGTCCTGAAAACTGAAAACAAGGATCAGTCTACAGAATCTACTATAGACAGTATTTAGGAAAATAAACTATACTTCCTTAGTTGCAAGAATGATTTGGAAGATAGTTTCTCTTACATTTCCCATTTTCCCTGCTTTTCAGACCCAATACCAAATCCAACTGTGGGACAGTGCATTGGGTAAATGAGCATGAGAAAAAGTTAGTTTCCTACCAAATACTGTAGCTTTCTTGTCTTGGGGGTGGTTTTGAGTTGGTCAGAGCAGTGTTTCTCAACCATAACAATTTTAAGAAGTACAGACTTCAATTCTCAGAATCTCAGAGAGGAAAAAACTGCAAGCAGAAAATTCATTGGGGTGGTGGGGTGGTGGCAGTTATTTAGAAGGACTTGAAATTACTGGTGATCCTTGACTTGTAAGAACTCATTTACTGACTGTCCAAAGTTGCAACACTACTGGAAAAAGTGACCTATGAGTATTTTGTCACAGTTACAACTATTGCAGCATCCTCATTGTCACATGATCAAAATTCAGATACTTTGCAACTGGCATGTATTTATAACGATTGCCAGTCATGTGATCACCTTTTGCGACTTTCTGACAAAGTCATTGGGGATTGGAAGCCATATTCACTTAATAATCGTGAATGATTATTAGCAAGGGCAAAATTCACTTATCAACTGTCTTGCTTAGCAACATAAATTTTGCTCTCAATTATAAGTCAAGAACTACCTATACAGAAACTTATATTCAAGTACACCTACCACCTACTGTACAAAGAACTGAACTGAATTCTTTATTGGCCAAGTGTGATTGAATACACAAAGAATTTGTCTTGGTGCAAATGCTCTCAGTGTACATAAAAGATACATTTGCCAATGTATTTTATGAGTCAAGAATCATAAGGTACAATGCTTAATAATAGTCAAAGGGTACAATAAAGCAATCAACTCATACTAGGAAACAGTCAATAAAAATCGTAAAGATACAAGCAGCAAAGTTAGTCATAGGAGCAGCATGTTTGAATTGGAAGGGATCTCAATGGTCATCTAGTCCATCCCCGTTCAGCAGTGGACCCACAAAGTTCATGCCTGATAGTCATCCAGCCCTCTTGTGCAAACCTCCTGCCAGAGGGAGTCCGTCCAATCAGTCCATTTATCTCTGTTTTTCTCAGAAAGAGCAAATCTCGATGCAGTATTGAAGAGAATATGAGCCAGATATACATTTTAATTATTTATTTATAATCGTATATGATTAAGACCCAACTCTCCCCACACCCCTTAGTTTTCTCCCATCCATTCAGGCATTTAAAATCTGCTTTGAAATTGTGAGGTGGAAACAGATAAAAAAACCACCAAAAGATTTGTTGATCCAAGGAAAACAAGGTTTTATTCACGTG
>BHFT01051651.1:1877-12133 GCA_004320025.1 Laticauda laticaudata
GGAGAAGCAAGGGAATCTATCAGTCAGGGTCTATGATTATTGCCCAGCCAACATTCTTGTCAATGATGTCATTTCCAACTGGTTTAAGCAGAGAGACAAGCAGTTTAAAACTGTTATGTGGAAGCAGTCATAGAGTCAACTTGTTTATTCATCCAGGCAGAGGCTAGTTTAAGCTTGGTTACTTATTGCCATAAGAGACAATGCTAGGTCAAAAGAAAGAACTATTTAGGATGAGATACCTGTTTGGTAGGGCAGCAATCGGGAGCAGAAGTAGAGCCTCAAAGGAAATAGTTGTGCTTGTAGAAAATGCTGCAAGGCAAGCTCAAAGAGAGTACCCAGATGAAGTTGTTCCTACCCCAAGCTTGTATACCAATCTTTCCTACCTACAACCATGATGTTGAAGTCAAATCCGGTTTTCATGGTCTTCTTCCGCATTTGCTCTATGATGGTGTCAATCCCAATGTAACCCAATAGGTTGGAATTAATACTGACAGGTTTCATTGGTACTACTGGCTTTTGCCGTGGCTCTGGTACCAGTTCAGACATAACTGCTTGAGACTTGGTATCTGCTGAGCCTGCAAATGGAAGGAAAATAAAAAATAAATTATGTGCCAGAAGCAAGTTGAATATAATAAGCACTGGTTCCTGGGGTTAATATTCCTGACCAGTTTGCCCTGTCTTGAGCATAGCCCATTGACATATTTTGCAGGAACACATGACATTGCCCTCTGCCTGACCCAGGTCATCAGGAAGGCAACTTCTACCTGTCTTTTTTTCTGCTGTACATTAACTGCCAGTTCAAATGGTGCTGTTCAGTTCACTTATTGAATTTGACTTCACTGTGGGGGCTCCTTTCATATCACTGTTAAGTTGTCCACTGAGATGGTATTCCTTTATCTACTTGCAGTTGCCCACTTTTGAACTGCTGGGTCAGCAGGAGCTGGAATGAATGATGGGAGGTCACACTAGCATACGTCAGCAACTGGGTCTCAAACATGAACTTGTGAATCATCAGACCAGTGTCTTAACCACATGAGCCACAGCGCTCCACTACTACTACTACTAGTACCACCACTACTTCTATATGACTACAACACTAAAAATAGTTCTTTGGATTGATCCGCTACCTCTACTTGATTCCCTTGGATTGTTTGGATTAAAATGGTCATCCTATTTTTCAATTTATTATTCCTTGCTGGTAGTTATGGGACTTTCAGGCCAATGTATCTGAGGGCCTGAACTAAGCTTGTTTTCTCATTCACTGACAGAAACATTTCTCTTCTGAATAATTCTTTTTCCTATTATTTCCACTGAATCTCCAGCCCTGCTTCAATAAATGTGTACTGATGTTTAAGAGTTAAGTCTGACTTTGTTTTTCTGTAGAAAAGAATCTGCAGATGTGTGAGCCAAATTGAGCTAGCCAAACAGAACTGGCAATTTTTTTAATCATCTCAGTTTGTGATATAATTTGTGTGTTACCAGAGAACTTTTTCTTCATTGTTTTTCAAATGAAAACATGAAAAGCACCCGTAGGGTTGGGAATGGCAGGCTAGGATCAAAAAATGATGGGAGTATATTCAGTTCAGTTTCTCCAAATCCTTGGATGCCACACAATAATAGGGTGCATTGGAGTTGCTGCGAAACTTAAATTTGTCTGTCTGTCTGTTATCTATCTATCATCTATCTTCATCATCATCATCTTTCTCCCTTACCCCTTCTTCCCTCCCCCCCTCCCCCCCTCCCTCCCTTCCTAACATCTACTTATATCATCTACCTGTCTCACACATACATGAAAAGCATTATTCTCTCCCCTTGGCTTTTGCCTGAGTAGCTCCAGAAGACAAAGCACAGACAATATGCCATTTTTCTTGAAGTATGTGGAAATTTTCATGTATAGGAACTCAAAAGGAAATTGAAATATCCAGAAACCAAGCTTTTGATACTTAGATTATTTCCTTAAATAATAATTTAAAGAATAATAATTCCCTAATTGTCAGTCTTTAAAAACTATCATAGGCAATTCAAGAGTTACAAGATAACAGAGGTTTCCAAAACTGCTACCAACTGCTCCCACTGCTACCAATCAAAGCATATCATGAAGTTGCTTTCTCTTTTTCCTACTACCACGATCACATCTCTTCTTTGTCTTGTAAATTGATACTTCATGTGTTGGGAAAGAAAGTACTCACATCAGGTAAGCCACTTTTATTAACAGAAAGTCCAATCTAAAACAGTCCAGAACTGGGAAACTGTTTTTTAAATTTGTATGCAATGCAAAAAAAAAAAAACATGTAAGTTTTAGAAGAAACTCTTCTCAAGTAGGTCACAAAATCATTTTCATAATAGAAACTGATAAATTCAAGACTCCGTTAAATCCCAAATACTCAGGATTAGGGTTTCAAAACTATTGTAATTCTAAAAAAGAGATCCTGAGCTTTGCAGAATTTTTTATGTTGTGAGTAATCCCTTAACATGGCTTCTTGGGAGATCTGAATATTGACTTCTATTTTTAAATTATTAAAGAAATCACTGTAGAGTCTTATTTGTGCCATTGCAAAAGTAAGTCCTCTGAAACACAGTGGGCTTCACTCCACAGATATCAATAACAGATGGCTGTCTCTGCCTTATCCTGATTGAGCTATTGAAACGAGCTGATTCTGCCAACAGTTAGTCTCCTATCTTTTTTCATACTATATTGAAGCTATGTTTAAATGTAGGAAAAGACTTGTGTCATAGTTCTGTAAATACACTTTTATATGGTGCAATTTGCATGGTTCAGGTTTCTTTTTATTTCCACGTAAATGGGGAAAAAAACCATCCATGCTAGATACCAAATAAGGTCAGTACACTGACTACGATCAATTTGCTGATTAGTGTGAGATGGTTCACTGTGTTTCTGTGAAAGACAGTAAGATACATTTCTTTGGACTGCCTATGATGGTGTAAATTAAAAGCATGTTTCTCCCCAACATATTTCAAATTACCATAAAATATCTGCAACTGCTTATTAATACCAGTCATATTTCTTTCTCCAGCTTCCCTAACCTGGTCTCTTCTCCAGATATACAGTGCTACAACTTCCATCATTCCTAGCCAGAAGAACCACAATGAATGGGGAGGGTAGAAAGTGTTAGTTCAACTGACTTGGATGGCTTTAGTTTTGGGAAAACTGCCTTAGTTCTTTGTATTTGCTCATCCATTATCCCTCCCATTCTTTCTCCTGTGCCAATATATGGACGTTCCATTCCTGTTACCCAATCCCAATCCCATCACACCCCATTTTTTCCTTTCCTCTGATCAGAGTTGTTTCCACTGCCCAGCATTTAAAGTCACACCAGTCTGTCATCTACAATTACCCACTGAATAGCCATAGACCAAAACATTTTGCCATGCTAAAGGTTCCCTGTTACCATCCCTCCATCCCTGTTCCAGGTTCAGTCCCTGAGGATTCTTATGTGGGTTCAAATGTTAGCTGCAGCTGCAAACTGGTACTCACACCCCTGGCCAGGCCAGCTGGGATGAATGCCCTCCTTCACAAAAGCCTCAGTGTCTGATGCTCAGCAGCAGCAGCAGCAGGCGGCTGCTCCCGCTTCCCTCTTGATACCAGATGGAAAAGATGAACAAGAACTGTAGCGTCTCCTTTTGGCAGGCTTCTCCGGACAGCTTTGAATTAAAACAGTGGCCAGTCTCCATTCCCAAACCAAATGCATGGTTGAGCTGAGGGTGCATGCAAGAGCACAGCATCCCTTCCTGCATCCCTGAGCTCAGCCAGATCCAGAAAGAGCATGCAAACCCCTGCAGGAACCACCTACCTTTGAACATGAATCTTTCTTTGTCTCTGGTTGTGAATCTTCGGGTGGGGTTTCTCCTGACTTTTTTCCTGCCCTACAGGCACCTATGAGATGCTAGTTGTCTTTGTTTTTTTCCGTAAGTGCCCGTACCCTTCTTTCTTTTCTTCTCCAATGGATATTTCACATAAGATGCTGCTGCTACTGCTGTTACCACGATCACGTGATCTGAATATTAAACATCGCTGCAAAATCTCCCCCACACTCTGCCTCCCTCTCTTCCCAGGATCCAGAGCATTATCATTCAAGCATCTGGGAGACCTTGATTGGATTGATGTGCATTAAATTGTGCACTGGCTTCTGAAGGGAGGTGTTACTAGGATATGAGGGTTAGCAGTAGCCTGGAACAAGTCCCCTCCCCATCACATATATAAATGTTTCCTTCTCTGCCTGGTCTCAACACCCTCCTTCCTTCTCTCTATTCCCAGGCAGCATTCATATGGCTTTGTTTGCTGAGCATCTCTAGAGGCAGACACTAGTTAATGTAAGAGGATCATTAACCCCTTTATCAATTATAGCATTCATACATAAGGAAAGAGGAAATAGATTTCACATCTAAGTATTCAGGGATTTTCATCTTGGCACTTGCTTTTAAGGAGGTTATGATAAATCTTGTGACATTTTGCAACTGGTCATCATCACAAGATGCTGGCAACCACAAGAGGTAACAAAGTACCATATGGCAAGGCATGGTATATGTCAGCAATGATTTACATGTCAACAATGATGCGGGCAGGGAGAAATCTGCCTTTGTGTCAATCTGAGTAATGCATACTGGTGTGTCTCCATGTGTTTATAGACATCTACATCATGTATGTGAATTTGCACAGTTGTCATGGTAAGCATAAATCCCTTAGGACAAAAACATTTCCATATCTGGCATCTGTACTTATTTTGACAATATGCAGAGACCTATTTGCAATGGGAAACACTGTGATCCCAGGTAAACTCAACAAAACACATACAATATATATATATATATATTGCTTCATGTGAAGTTTATATATGTGTGAATTTCATTGCAGGTACCAGGCTGAGCAGGAATGACTTTATGGTAAATATGTTAACATATGTGTTTGCAAATCTCACATATGATATCTGATGCCCATAGGCAAGATTTCTTAACGCACAAAATATTCTGGGTACTAAAGGAAAGACGAGGAATCTGTATAACTGGACAAGAAGTCTGCACAATAATTCCCCAATCAGCTGGAATGAACCATATTCACTGAATTCATTATTTTCTCATTTAATATTTGGAGAACAAGAGTTCAGAATGGAGATGAATCTAATTTGGAGTCAGGTATTGTGGATATTATGTGCATTGAACAGGACAACTAGGCTACAGAGAAACTGTATCTGATTGTTAAGTAGCATGCATGTCAGGGTGCAACAGTTCTTAGATCCAGTTGTTGGAATT
Source organism: Laticauda laticaudata (assembly GCA_004320025.1). Classification (NCBI taxonomy): domain Eukaryota; kingdom Metazoa; phylum Chordata; class Lepidosauria; order Squamata; family Elapidae; genus Laticauda; species Laticauda laticaudata. Next base: position 7,146 of record BHFT01051651.1, read on the forward strand.
CCTATCTGGAATAGAAAAGAGACCTCTCTTAAAAAAATTACTAGTCAGCACAATTTTCTTCAACTAGGTTCCATCAAATATCACTTCTGACATTCCCAGCTAAGGTTCTCCATATTATTTGAAAAAGCTGAAATAAATGAGGAAAAGAACAAGTAGAAGAAAGCTGCCATAGACAAGACTGAATTAGATGGACCAATTGTTTTATATCAGGCAGATTCTACTATCTGTGCTACACGGTCTAATCTGGAACATGAACAAATATTCACAGTTGTATGATGACCCTTCCTTCACGAAGCTCAGGCTCTTGTAGATGAACCAGTCACTTAGTGTGTTCACAGACAGTTGGAGAAATATCTATTCTGCTTCTAATTAGAGGTCTCTTAGAAATGGCTATTGTCACTTAACAGTACAGCACGATATGACAGTATGGTCACTAAAGCCATAGTCACTTCAATTGAAATGATATTTAGTAGCGTAAAAGTATCAGATGATGTGAGTGTAGTGATGAAATCATTGATTTGCTGCAATGTGATTAACTGTTCTGTGATTAACTGCATATGGATTTCAATAGACTTTCTACATTTACTTAAATTCTAGAGTGGGAGTTCAACTTATCTGGAGGGCAGAAAGTTGGAGAATGCTAGTTTACACATGCTACATATTTAAAGCTTATATTTTTAAACCACTTTAAAATGTTATTTTCTTATAATGTCTATCCTTTTCTATATCGGTAGTCCTTGACTTACGATCACAATTTTGGGCTCAATTGTGGTCGTAAGTTGAGGACTACGTGTAATATGAAAAACAAAATGAAACAATGACACAGATAACTCTGGATAACTGGATCTGATTTTACATTTCTGCAGAGCCACTGCTCTGAGATAATAAAACAATATTCAGGCAGAATACAGTTTCATAGAACATGTATTCCAGAGTATGCCATTATTAACTGAGAGACTACAACCACTGATTTAATATACTGTATGTACAACAATATGTAGTAGTACTTACCATTTTGGGATTTACATTCTGTCTCAGTTGCATTTACCACAGAAATTGTTGTAGGATTTTTCATAAAATAGTGGTCCATATCAGCTTGCTCTTCAGGACACTCCTGAGGAAAGGGAGGGAGTATCTTAACAGGCCCCGATAAGCCCCGGAGTTTAACTCTTGGAATGCCATTTCTGACCATGAAAACCTGGGCTTCATGTACAGCTTTGACCAGGATAGAATTCATGAGATCCTTTCCCATGGTTTGGGTAGGTGCCTGACATGATGGAAAGCTATCAAAGCCTATTTTTTTCACTGAATCTTGCGTTTCTGTCTCTGAAATCTGGATTGCATTTTCAAGAGATGAGTTCATTTGTGGATCAGGAATGAACTCAACTGTACCCTCTGGTAGGATCTGTGGTCCAGATAGCAGCTGAGGAGGTGGCAAAGGCTGATTTTTGAACCTCCCTGGTGTTTCCTCCTTTGAAGATACCTTCTGGAATTCTTTTCTTACCATGGGATGCCAAATGAGTTGCCGGCTGGTTGGAGAAATGCTGTTGCTTTGATGAAAAGTAAAACATATGGAGCTGAGTTTCTGTTGTTCCAAACCATCAGTTGCTGTCTGCTGAAGTGGCTGGTATCTAGTGGGAGGAGGACATGAAACCTGAACATCATGGCTCCCTGGTGATTTGGGAGAAAGAAGCCTAGAAGCAGGCCTGGGAATCCCTTTGCCTTTAGCCAGAAGAGTCTGTTTGGGAGAACCTTGCATGAATAAGGAGTTCTTTTTCAAGCTAGGATTAACAGATCCTAAACCACCAGTCCCAGGTGAGCGAGCTGAACATCCTGGAATGCTGTTGCAATGAGAGGAGGCACCTAAGACTGGGATACACCTTCGGATCCTGTGTGGGGAGGGAGTACAACCTTTATCCATTATGACTAGTGGGTGCCTTTGTTTTTCCTAATGAAATAAAAGCATGTGAAATATTAAGAATTTAAAGAAGTTAAAATTGCTTTTTAACTGCTTTTCAGCTGTTAGGAACCTTTAGACCAACAAGTGTTTTACAGCACTGGGAGAGTTTCCTTCAATCCCTAGTGAAAGAAGTTTTGAACGCAAGTGTTAAAAACAAGTTTTTTTCTGGAATAAACAGCAAATTAAAGCTTTGATTTTATAAAGTTACAAATGGACTAACGGTCCAGATAAATTTGAAATAAAATTTTGGATTTTAAGAATCTTTCGATGGGCAATTCTTTGAAATCTTAAAAAAAATGATGAGGTTTTAAAAACTGGATATTAGAAGGAACTAGAAGATTACAATTAAAGGAAAACATTCACTCAGTTTAGTCATATAGAATGAAGCAAAATATTTTATTACTGTACATGTTGAAAGATATTTTTGAACACTGGACCTAGAAGTTGTTTTTTTTTTTTAGTTTAGTCAGAAGTTGCCAAAGTCATTTTACAAGGGAGACAAAGAGCATAAAAATTTAACAAATAAATAAGTAAATAAATACAATTATTTTTAAGAGAGTATGCCATTACAAATAAGATAGCTGCATTTAAAAATGCTATGGAAGAACAAGTTTACCAGACAAGACAGATTGTTCTGAAAGTGGGTTTAAAAGAGACAGGCTGCAAAAATATTGGGGGGAAATGCTACATTGGATATACAAATGAAAACAGTTGATGTCTTAAAATTAAAAGGGATAAACAAATAAAGAGTGATATGGATAACTTCCTCATACTGAACTTACAAAAGAGACGTTAAAATTTTGAGCAATTTTCTGAGACAAAAGAAAAAATGAAAAGAAATCAAGTTCTAGATTCGAGAACATTATTTGAAAGGACTATAGATCAACATTGTTAGAAGTAAAATCAGGACTATAAAGTTGGTTTATTGATCAAAGTTATTATATATATATAAACCACGGCTGTGAGACCTGACCCACATACAACCTCCATACAGAAGCCTGATGATGGCAGATGAGATTCTGCTGAAACGTTGCTACACACTTTAAAAAGCACTACAATGACGTGGGATAATACCCGAAGGAAGATGAACAGCACACATGTAAGTACCCGTGAAAACTTAAAAAAAATTTATTTATATATATTATATATATATATATATATATATATATATATATATATATATATATATATATATATATATATATATACACACATACATACATGTATGGTATTCAGTTTTGTTCAGGTATTTTCCCACATCATCATAGTTGTGCTTTTAAAGTTGTAGCAACGTTTTGGAAGAATCTCATCTGCCATCATCAGGCTTCTGTATTGTGTTCGTCTGTGAGTTCAGACTTTTACAGTTGTTTCAGTTTTAAATTTGGGGCTAGCCTACTGCTGTGCCAGAAATATTATATATAGTATTCAGCTTTGTTTGGGTATCTTCTCACGACATTATAGTTGTGCTTTTAAAGTTGTAGCAACATTTCAGCAGAATATATATATATTCTGCTATCTCTGATAATTCTTAATGGACTTTTGTTAATATCAGGACTGAAATGACTTTATGGATATATTTGTAGATAAAAGATATGGGGAAAAGTCGGCAACTATAGCTGGCAATGATTAGTGCAGTAAAATCCATAGGGATTCCTTTACTTTTTTTAATGCGAAAAAGAGATTGTTTTGCTGAATTTTAAGAGAAAGTGCTAAGTTATTAAAATACTTTGTACTTGTGATGACCAGCTTCTTTATTTATTTGTTTTCTTTCACTTTATTCTTATTTTTTTCCAGTTTTACTTTCTATTTCTCCTTGTCTTTTCTGCATTTTTTTTCTTTTTTAATTTGTATTTTTTTTAATATTGTCAATTGTGTTCTTTAATAAAATTACTATTTAAAAAAACAAAAAGTACAGTTCCTGGTTGTCTCTCATGCTAATTGTGATTCTGGTCTACAGGCTTAGGGGTCTTTTGATAGACTTTTCATAACTTTTATTTGATTGGGGTGCAGTGTGAAGACTTTTACCATGTCTTCCAAAATTCTGTTAAGTTTTAGTCCCTGGGCTTTTGAAGAACACCTGATTGGGAATGGCTGCTGTAAGCCATTGAAAGAGATACTCTCTCAGTCCTCTTAAAAGCTCTAAGATATAGCTTGGCTATTCTGGACCAAACATTTCTTATTTTTTCAAATTCTTATACTGAAAGAGAATGATAACTGCTTACCTGGTAATGTAAAGGCAAAAAGCAGATGAATGCTCATCAGGAACATCCCAAAGCAGTCTTTCATAGATTGCAAAGGATCCCATAAAGATATTTACATGAGCTTTAACAAGACATATTATAACCCTAAGATGTCCAAACTTTCTGTATGACGTGAAGAATATGTTTGTCTCTCTTTCAAATGTTTTGCTCTTCTCCTTCTCTGCCTACTGTGTCCTCTTTTTAATTGTGGAGTGTTTTCTCATTCTCTTGAAGTGGGAGAAAGAGCATTTTGGATGCAAGGAGCAGCACTTTGTTGAATGCAAAGGAGTGGGCGGAGGCTTTGAATGAGAGCACTCATAAACAGTTTTGAATTGGAAATTGTAAAAATTTCCATTCTGGAGATCTCAGTGATTGTAAACATCTAGGAACAGCATATAACATTATTCTTCTGAAGCACTGTATAGGAAAAAGCACCATTTTATAGGAATCTTTCCCATTGCTGCATTAAAAAGCATTCCTCTAGTCAAGTTGGCAAAAAAAAAGTCTGCCTGATAAATAGTGCTGCACCAACAGCTTCAGTAACAATGACCATTGCTGTCCTTATGATTTCTGTTCCATATTAACATACTCCAAATAGGCTATTTCTATTGGACAACAAATACCCGACGCTGATTGGCTACTTTTCTCAATAATAGGAGGGCTATATTGGCCAATTAAAAGCGGCGGGAAAACAACGTAGCCGGTCCAACAGGACACAAAAGCCAGCTCTCTATAAAAAGGAGTTAGCCATTGTTCCTGGTTAGAACAGACTTTCAGAACTACAATAA
>BHFT01051652.1:0-18019 GCA_004320025.1 Laticauda laticaudata
GAACCAATCCACTACTGGCCTTTTTGGCCAATCAGAATTGACTACTTGGAACCTTCCAAGTTATACAGAACAAATAGAATGTGATAATTAAAGAAATCATTATTGGAGCAGCAGACAACCTGTAAATGTCAGACAGCTGAATGAATAAAGGCACCATAACAGGAGCTAATCTCACTTTCCAGGAGATCTGAGAAAGGTGATGCTAGTCTACAGTTGGATTCACATATCCCAGCAAGTTATAACATACTTTACTTGTTTTTGATTTATGTGAATCTCGGCGCTGTGATTTAGAAATCATGTTTTAGATTTGAATTGGATTATACCCAACAGTTATGGTATTTGAAAACAAACCATGCACCTGAGAGCAGGACAAGAAGCAATGGATGGAAACTAATCAAGGAGAGAAGCACCACTGAACTAAGGAGAAATTTCCTAACAGTTAGAACAATTAATCAATGAAACAACCTGCCTCCAGAAGTTGTGAATGCTCCAATACTGGAAGATTTTAAGAAATTGTTGGATAACCATTTGTCTGAAGTGATGTAGGATTTCCTGCCTCCTAACTCTCTTATTCTATTTAATTCTAAACCATGTCTTAGTATTATGATTGAGATCAACAAAATATAGACAAAATTGTGCTGAATAATTTTAGAGTCTGAATGTAGACAGTAAATAAAATGGCCTTGACAAAGAGAGGGGAACTTTCTCAGAACAGCAATGAGAAAGAAAACATTGCTTAAGGCCCTGTCACACTGCCCAACGGATGCAAAACGTTTGTAAAAAGGACACAGCGGACGCGAGAAAATTCATCCGTTGTTTCTGCTCTCAAAGGGCAAAAATTTGTCCTAAACAGAGGGTAACATCGAAAGGAACGGACGGGGGAGGACGCAGGGCCGAATGGAAAAGCGATGACAGAGCGGATGCGTAGAGGATGCATTAGAGGAGACGAGTGATGCAGAGCGAATGCGTAGAGATGGTAGGGATGCAGAGCGGATGCAAGAGTGGATGCATAAGCGGATGATTGCAAATGCGATTTGCATCGCTTTCATCACTCTTTCATCCCGTCCATGCTACTAACTCTGCGGCGTCCGTTCCGCTTTCTCCCGTTATGTCCGTTACCACTAGAATGGGATTGAGTTCACGGATGTGCAGCAGATGCCTAGACAGTTAGCAAGATCTAAGGATGCGAACGGCATGTCCCCCCATATGCCAAGATGCAGAACGGACATGCATTGTTACATTTTCGCTCCAAAGTTTGAGCAGCTCAAAACTCTCTGACAAAGTGATGTCAATAGACGGATGCTGGACACAGTTAGAAGGGAAGCAAACGGAGGCAGTGAGTTAGACGGAGCATCGAGGTTTTAACCACGGATGGCAAGTGTTTTCCTCCGTTTTACATCCTCTTTCCATCCGTTGGTGCAGTGTGACAGGGGCTTTAAGTGTGTTCTTAGGCAATTGTTTCATTCCAACAAATGAAAGTGGAATGCAAAAATGTCTCAGACATCTCCCTACTTCATATAATAGAAAGGGCAGGGAGAAGGTAATACATAATCAAATTTGCAAGATTCTGTTATTGTAGCCAGTCTTATTTAACATAGTTTTGGACTTGATTTCTTGGTGTTATCTCCATCTTAGGGCTGACATCAATCTTTGAATTAAGCAATGTTTCCCTTCTTTTTGCTTTGGTAACAGATCCTACCCTCTCCCCATCAAGGCCATCCTTTTTGATCTCTACCCGGACTCAGTATAAAGCAGCTTATCATGCACCTAGTCATGTATTGACACTTTTCTGGCAATATTTGTCACAATTATGGCAAACACAGTTTTTCCAGAAACTATCCACATTCATTCTTAGAGCTGCTATACTGCGTAAGACATCAATTAGCAAGATACATAAAAATAATGTGTTAGAATGGTGTGCAAACACATGAGCAAATTACACTCTCTAGGCCCATGCCTATAATTTTCTTTATCTCAGGACTTCGCCACCTTGATCCATCTGATGGTAGTGTCTCAAGACATTCCATCTGGATGCTTTAAACTAAGGGTATCAAACTTGCTGCCCATGTGCCAGATGTGTCATGCACTGGCCACACCCACCCCAGGTTTAGAGAGGGGGAAAAGTTGTGATACATCACGTGATGACAATATGATGTCGCAAGTTTGACACCCATGCTTTAGGCTGAAACAAGCTGGCTTGATCCTAGGCGTATGTCTCCTTTAGGAACTGGACTGAAGTTGGCTTCTTGTAAGCTTCATACAGCCCATGTAGTCATTTATACTTGTAATCCAGAAAAATGCCTGCAAACTCACCCGAATAAAATTAAAATCATTTTTAATGCTTTCTTTAAAATTCAGCTAAAATGAGGGAGAAGAGAATTTTAAAGAAAGAACATCCCAGCTTCATCTTGATAGCCTCAGAAAACAACAGTATCCCACCAATGACAGAATTTGGAGATTTTGTGATGGATCTGACATCTGTAGAAAGGGCATCAGCACATATGCTGGCAGGGGGGCAATGAAAAGGAATAGATAGGGAGGGTTTCAAGTCATTTGTGAAACATAATGATTTGTGAAACATAATGACAGCAGCCATAGGGTCTAGATCCTTAAGGATATCAACAATCAAGTTCATATTTTAGAATCAAAGTTTTCTAACAAATCCAATGAAGTTCCTTTCGAAAAAAAAAAAAAAACCTAAACCAGGAGTGTCAAACTCAATTTCACTGAAGGTCACATCAGGATTGCATTTGACCTTGGTGGGCCAGGTGGGCGTGGCTGGGAGGCTTGGCCATGGTGGGCATGGCCAGCTCAATATCATTTGTGTTGGGGGCCCCCAAACTCTGTTTTCACTGGCAGAGGACAGCAGCAGGCCATCAAGGCTGAAAACAGGCCCTAGGGGAGCCATGCATGCCCCCAGCTCCATTTTCACTGGCAGAGGACAGCAGGAGGCCATCAAGGACAGCAGGAAGCCATCAAGGCTGAAAACAGGGCAAGGGGGCATGCATGCCCCCCAGATCTGTTTTCACTGGCAGAGGACAGCGGGAGGCCATCAAGGCTGAAAACAGGCCACAGGGGGGGGCCATGCATGCCCCCCAGCTCTGTTTTTACTAGCGGAGTCACTGTGGGCCAGTCCTTTGCTGTTTCCAGGACTGGATCCACCCACAGGCCTTGAGTTTGAGACTTCTGCTCTAAACTATTGAAGTCACCTAAAGCATTTCTTGTCCTCTCAAACAAGAGGTATTTTTATGATGTACAATATTTATTATACATTATGTGATATTATCTCTATGCTAGGCTGAATGGCCTTGGAGGCGGTGAGCTCCCACCATATTTGTGCTCATAGAACTATATGCTGTTTTCTTATGGTCTACTGGTTTTAATATCACTCAGTCTTCATCAAGATCCTTCTTTGAACTGTCATTTAAGCAATGACTATTTTTTTAACTGTTCCTAGAGTTTGAAACTGTTGTTATCTATCTGCTCTGTTCATCTATCTCAGCAAAAATCTGTGGCTAAAATATGATCTATTTTGAAACATAATGATTGCCAAGCAAAATCCCCTAATTTTCTGTTCCTTGAATTTCCAGAAAAACCTAGCATAATCAGATTAGTTCAGCCTGACCAAGAAGCGCTCCCTGTTAGAAGTTAATATTGGGTTCCTAAGTTTATCTGTGCTTACAAACTATTTATATTAGATAAGGTAAGGGATGACTTCTCTAGATATGTATTAATATATTTTTAGAGGAAGGCCCTTATTAATACATCTATAAGTCTAAAAAATATTCCTCAAGCCTGGGGTGAAGTTCAAGCTAATCAATTTTTGCAGAGCAACACAAGTTCTTCAAATATCCCTCTTCATATTGTTATCTAATATTTCAGTATGACCAGTGTAAAAAGGTGGGATCTAGTAGTGAGGAGATGATATTAATGTTGAAAGACAGCCCCAAATGTCAAGTGCCAAACCAAGAAAGGAGGAGAAAACTGATTAAGGCATCAACAAAACAACCTTCTTCTCTAACAACACAACCTCTTCTCTTTCTCTCCAAAGCTGCTTTCTTCTGTATGCCATTCAGCAGGTCTTCCACATTCTTCCCCCTTCCCCCACATTCAAATCTTGTATGTAAGTTTTCCTTAAACTTTACTGTTTGCCAGTAACTTCCCCATTTATATTAAATTAACAGGGATGTGGTGCAGGGGTGAGTCAAAAATATTTTAAAAAAAAAATCCATTAAAAACATAAGGAAAACCTTTCTACCATTTTACTTCTGTCTCTCTTTGCTACACTGAAATATGGTACAAATAAGAAAGGTATAATAGGATAGGATTCCTTGAAAAAGACCTATCAATCTAAGTTCACTCTTTCTTTGCAGATGCTTGTCAGCCTGTTACAGCAAACTTCTATATAGAGGACCACTTTGCCCTTTGCTTATCTTTGTGCCTCACAATGGTCTCTTATTGTGTCTCTTGGCGTGTAATTGTAATCTTAAAAAGCCATTCACCGATAAAACCCCCTTTTTCTTTTCATAGGTCTACTCCAGTGTAAGCCACCCAAGTCTTGTGTGAAAATCAGTTGCATTAAGCTTATTTCAATGGGAAAGGAAAATAATGGGAGCGACTATTATGGTTGTCTGACATGAAAACCGCATCCATTCATCCCCCAAGCACAATGAATGAAGGTATGAATTGATTTTGACAACAGCACCTAGAAAGGTGGAGCTTCAGTCTGAATGTTGCAAAATAAGACGAATGGGATTCTGTCCTGCATAGAATTGAATTCTTGGAACTAGATCCTGCTTACTTGGGAGTATCACACAGGCATTCCGTGCAATTAAAAATCTTCCAATAGTCCATCAGCAAAAGAAGTTAGAACTGGCTTGGTAGATTTTATTTTATTTTATTATTCTATTCTTTTCTACTTTACTTTTTGGCAGTTCAAAAGCAAATTTATTTCATTTTATTATTTGCTAGCAATTTATTTTTTTCTGTCTTTTTCATATTTTCATGAAATTAAAATGAAGTCTTTTAAGTCCTGCTGTGTACTAAAGTGCATAGAATTATCCCTGAAGGCAGTGGTCTTTCATTCAGCATTTCCCCAAATAACTACACACCTGATACACAAACTAGACAATAGAGGAAACTTTTAAAAGAAGGACATCTATTTTTAGTACTTTTCTTCCAGTCTATTCTAATGGTTTATCAATTGTTTTACTTTAACACCAGATCATCAAGACTCTGGAGGATTACAATAAATGTAATACATGAATAAGAATAAAATAAATGTTTCCAGTAAAATGATTTTTTGTTCCTTACGATGCAGTCCTTTGCAGCAGTCCCAAGTCCTGTTCCACACCTGTTTACAGTCTGATTCAGATGACTCTAATGATACAGATAAAGCTCCAAGTGGCCCCAATGACTCCCAGGGAGCTAACAATCAACCCTTAGAGTGCTAATGATTGATGACTGCTAAGAATACAAATCCTTCCATACCTCACTACTCAATCTTCTTCTTCTTCTTCTTCTTCTTCTTCTTCTTCTTCTTCTTCTTCTTCTTCTTCTTCTTCTTCTTCTTCTTCCTATTCTATCTATTCTATTATCTTCTATTTATCTATATCTATCTATCTATCTATCTATCTATCTATCTATCTATCTATCTATCTATTCTTTCTAATTTTTTTATTATGTTCCAGCATAGCTCTGGAACACCTTGAGCAATTTCAACCAAACTCAATATACAGATGACTTACCCGCTGGAAACAGATATTGTGGGGGGAGGTACCTTAAAATGGCTTCCGCCATGGTAATGGCTTCACAGGGCTCCCTTTTGTGGAGGAATAGAAGAATAGTGCAACAGACAATTCAACAGTGTGAGTCTCGACTACAGGATTTTCCTGTCTAATACAGGATTGGGATAAATAAATATCCATGCAACGCCGGGTTATCAGCTAGTAAGAACTAAAGTAGCTTCTTGGATAAGAAAAGAAACTTTGTCAAAGAAAAAAAAACAAGTTCAGTTGCCTTTGGAAACATGTGGCATTCAGAAGCTTTATTTCTATGAAAAAGAAGATTATAAAACAAAGATACGGGGATCATGATCTGGGATGGCTACAGGATACAAGTAATTTTGGATAATGGGTTATTATCACATAACCAATCAGACTGCAGATTCAAAGTTCCAACAAAATAGGCTTAGCAGAAAGCCAGCTCTGAGTTATCTGTCTCTCCATCTTTCTAACTATCCATCTAGCTATCCATCAATCCAATTTGCATCCACGATAATCAGTTGGACTCTGGGCAGTTCACATTTACAATAATAAAAGATGTAGCTTTCATAAATAAGTTGCTAATATAGAATCTTCTTGCAGATTTAAAAAAAAATACCACTTGATTAAAGTTCTTTATTTCTCCCATGACGCATCTGGAATTTATATTGTATTTTTTCTTTTCTTCCCTCAATAATATCAATTATCTATAGAGTACCAGAAACTTTGTAACAATTTTTGATTCCAGGAAAACTATCTAATAATACAATTGAAAAATGTAATTGCTCGCCTTAGGTGGTGTTTCTCATTGTGTCAAGAGACAAGCAAGATGTTTCTTTAGTATAAATGATAACCATTGCTCCATTTGTTGGCTAGCAGTCTTATCACAATCTTGTCCTTAAGATGCAGCCTGAAGTCTCAAATGCACAAAAGCCCAAAACAAAGGGACACATCCTCTGTAAAATTGCCTGAGCTGCAAAAACCTCCTCTAAGATAGAGACGAGATATCCATTAGCTGCTTTGTGGCTCACACTATACACTAAGTACCACCCTGCATCTTCTTAACTCATAGCAACCCTGGCAAGTTATAACTGAACAGGAAAAGATTTGGGATTAAAGTGGGATTAAACTACAGATTCCAATGAATGAATGACAATAACAATAGCATTAAATTATATCCCACTTCACTAGGCTTTACAACCCTCTCTAAGCAGTTTACAGAGTCTCATTTTACCAACCTTGGAAGGATGGAAGGCTGAGTCAACCTTGAGCTGGTGAGAATTGAACTCCTGGCAGTGGACAGAGTCAGCCTGCAATACTACATTCTAATCTCTGTGCCACCACAGTTCATGTGTTGCAGCAAATCTTGCTTCCAAATTAGGACACAAGACCACGAAAGGTTGGAGAATGCAGGTTTATTTGTGCACAAGGTTCAGAGCATTAGCATGGCAAATTCTGAAACACACCCCCCCCCTTTTATGCCTGGAGGGTTTCTTTTATACAGTTCACATCACTTGGCCCAGCTCGGGGTGTTCCTTATACTAAATTATACAAATAATGCTAAATTATACAAAAGCAGAAGTGCAAGAAAAACAGAAGTGATTCAGTGTTATACGTTTCACACAGTTCAGTATTTATCTCACACCATCTGTTACTTTCGGTACCCACCCTTGTTTGCTGAAATGGGCCTAGTTCTTAGGTTCAGCAGGTTCATGGTTTGCATAGTGTTAAGCAGCTTCCACAGCATTTGCTAAGAAACTTCTAATTCATGAGAACACTTTCTGGTATTTTTCCATCCTGCTTCATTCCCCCCTTTGAAACTACACCTGAATCCATAGATTACTGTGGAGTTTCACACATGGGTGAGATATCTTCTATTGTGCTTAGTTTGTCATATTGCCATAAGGCCATAGCTTTAGCCATTGCCTTTTTCTCCACTAGTATGGAAAGACTGCTGGAGATTGTGCAAACAAAGATAGGGAGAATACATGGAAGGATAAAACATCCTGCTGCTATCATCCCAATAAGAGCGACTATGGCCTGGAGGCCAGGTAGTTTTTGAAACCAAGAGCCAAAAATCTCACTAAAGTCAAACCCGTTTCACTTTTTTGACATGTGCGAGATACATCTAGCACGTTGTTCAATGATCTCACCAACATCATCAAATTCTAGACAGCAATTAGTAAAATTGAATTTAGCACATACACCTCCTTTGGTGGCCAGAAGGTAATCTAGGGCTAGACGATTTTGATATATTGCATTTCTAAACTTTTTCTGTTGGATTGCTAGCGTGCATAGAGATTGAGCTGTTTCATTTGCAATCAGTTCTACAACAGCCTGTAGCCAGATGATGCGATTTAGCATATATATTGGGGTGCGGTAGCCATAAATGCCATCAGTTGCCCACTGGCGGGATTGTAATAATGTATGATTCGTTCGGGGGGCCACTCATCATTGCTCCAATCCCCTATTTTGTAGTCTGCCTTTAGTTGCCTACTTTGCCAATGGTCAGCACTTACTACTTGAGGCATTTTGAGGGGTAACATAAAGAATGAGGGATTAATAATCCCTAAGGTACATGTTCCTTTCCATTTTGAAGGAAGGGTACTATAGGCTACACTGCCACAAACCCAATGGACCCCAGAAGGGGCTTCAGTGATGTTTTCCAATAAATAATTGGACCAGAATTGGATCATATTATTTGGCCAGTATACCCAAGATTTGGTAGATCGGTTCCATTCTTGCACCTCTAGGCATTCTATTTCCCCTTTGCTTGGCCCCTCCCTTTGTGTGTTTGCCAAGCACCACTGAGCTACAATGGGGTTCTCTAGTTCCCATCTGGATTGTGGCTGGTGTTTTGGCATAGCTGTTAAATTATATTCAACTGAGTAATTCCATTTCTGGGCAGTCCAGGGCCATTGGTCCCCTACTTTAGTACCACCACATATATAACAGCTACTAACGTTTAAAGTGTGTGATATGGTAGAGGCTAATTCCAAAAATAGATTTCGGGCTTCTTGGGAAGATTGGAACTCGATGGCCATTTCCTGTCAAAATTCAGAGAAATACAGCCACCTTAACGGCAAGGGGGGAACACATAACGACAGTGTACGGTCCTTTCCACTTTGGACGTAAAGTTTCTCGTTTCCAATCTTTAACCCAGATCTCCTGTCCTGGGTGTATATTATGTGGGGAAGTTACTAAAACATGGGGTTTATAAGTCAATACATATTGCTGCAGTTTCTTTACTATTGTGTTAAGGGTTTAGAGTTGTTGCGTTCTGATAGTATCAGAAATTTGTACAGTATTTTGAATATTTAAGTGAAGAAGGTTGGGGACAAAACCATACAATAATTGAAATAGCAAAAGTGAGACACCTTTTTGGGGAGCACACCGAACAGCTACCAGAGCCAAGCTTGAGGCATCCGTCCATTTAAGATGGGTTTCTTGGCATATTTTGGCCAATTTTTCCTTAATAGTCCTATTGACCCTTTCAACTCTGCCCCCGGAAGGGCATGGAAGCTACAATGTAGTTTCCAATCGATTCCTAATACCTTAGCCAATTATTGGGTGGCTTTGTGGATAAACTCAGGACCATTATCTGATGAAATTCGTGAGGGTAAACCATACCTAGGGATTATAATGTGGAGTAGTGCCCTGGCAACCTCAGTGGCTTTCTTAGTGCGGGTAGGGATGCACTCAGGCCATCCGGTATAGGTGCACACAATGACCAAAAGTGCATTGTATGGACCACAGTGGGGCATGTCAGTGAAGTCAATCATGAGGGAATCAAATGGGTAACTGCCTCTGGGTTGATGGCCTGGTGGCGGCTGGGGCCCCTGTCTAGGGTTATTAACTGCACAAACTTCATATCTTGACAGACATTCGCCGCAATGCTGTGTATTTTATTAATATAAACTTCCCTCTGTAGGGCCTTCGCTAGAGATGTTTTACCTAAGTGCAACTGTTTGTGGACCTGCTACATGATATCCCAAGCCATATTTCCTGGGACAAAAACTCTATTGTCTGCCAAGATTCACCAACCTCCCCTTTTATGAGCCTCAAGCACTTCAATTTGGTTCACATCTTCCCAGGAGTAATGTGGTTGGTGGTGTTCATGTGTCATCCAAATGGCAAGATATTGCTCTGTCCTTTGGGCTGGCTTTTGGGCTGCCTCTCGTGCTACCCTGTCTGCTTTATCATTGCCTCTCTGTATATCAGAGACCACCTTCTGGTGCCCTTGGCAATGCATGACCACAACCTTCTGTGGGGCCCAGATGCTCTCCAAAAGGTGTAATATCTAGGGCCCATACTTAATGTCTTTACCCCCTGCGGTGATAAGTCCTCTTTCCTTGTATAGGGCACCATGGACTTGAACCATGAGGAAAGCTTATTTCGTGTCCATGTATATGTTGACAATCTTACCCTTGGCCATCTCTAAAGCTCTTGTCAATGCATACAACTCAGCTAGCTGCGCACTCGTGCCTGAAGGGAGAGGTTCTGCTTCCCAAATATCATCCAAAGTGACCACTGCGTACCCTGCCCATCTAACTCCTTCCTGAATGAAGCTAGTGCCATCTGTAAATAGGGTATAATCTGGAGAAGGGAGGGATACATCTGTCATGTCGGGGCGACCGGCATAAATCTCTTCTATCATTTGGATGCAATCGTGAATAGCTTCAGTATTTGGTTCCGGCAATAATGTGGCAGGGTTCAATGCAGTGGATTGTATAATATTAATCATAAGATTATGGGTTAGCAAGCCTTGATACTTCAGCATTCGGGGGTTAGTTAACCATAGATGACCCTTTGTTTCTAAAACCGATTTAAAGGCATGAGGGGTATAAATGTCTAACTGTTGTCCAAAGGTCAACTTATTTGCTTCTTGTGTTAAGATGGCTGTTCCAGCTACCGCCTTAAGGCAGGTAGGCCAGCCCTTTGCAACGTTATCCAGTTGTTTAGATAGGTATGCTACAGGGCGGTGCCATGTCCCCATGGTCTGGGTGAGGACACCCACTGCTACATTATGTTTGGTATCTACAAATAATTGAAACGGTTTATCCAAATCCAGGAGGCCTAAACTGTGGGCTTGTAGCAATGCCTGCTTGTAGCAATGCCTGCTTAAGCAATCAGAAACTAGTAGCTTCTTGTTCCCCCCACTGTAGCAGCGCCTTATCTTGTCCTCTAGTAGCTTCATAAAGGGGCCTCGCTATAAGGCTAAAATTAGGGATCCATATACGACAAAACCCAGCAGCCCCCAAGAAGCCTCTCAGATCCCTCCTGTTATTGGCCGTAGGGAGTTGTCATATAGCCTCTTTTCATTCATGACCCAAGGTATGCTTCCCTTGTTCTATATCATACCCCAAATATCGAACCTTTTGTGAGACCAATTGTGCCTTTTTCTTGGAAGCTTTGTATCCCATACCTTGTAAGAGAAGCAAAAATTTGTGTGTGTTGTTCCAGCATGAGTCCTCTGTGTGTCCAGTGACCAGTAGGTCATCCACATACTGTAATACCACGTCAGGGGGTGGTATACTTAGTGTCTCTAAATCCTTAGCCAGAGCAGTCCCAAAGAGAGTGGGTGAGTTTTTAAACCCTTGGGGCAGTCTGGTCCAGGTGCTTTCGGCCAGTTATATGATTCTCCCACTCAAAAGCAAACAAATGTTGACTCTTCGCATGTTATCGGTATTGTAAAGAAGGCATCCTTTAAGTCTATAACTGAGAGCCATTTGGCAGTTTGGGGAATTAGGCTTATTATGACATATGGATTGGGGACCACTGGGTGGATGGTTACCATGGCCAAATTGACGACCCTGAGGTCTTGCACTGGCCTGAACTTACCTTCCCCCTTTGGAATGGGTAACATTGGAGTGTTCCATTTAGATTCAGTAGGTACCAAAATACGGTGTTTCAAATATAGGTCAAATATTTTCTGGATTGTCTGTATAATGTGTCTGGGATATGTTCATTGTCGGATCTTCATGGGTACCTTCATAGGCAATTCTTCCACTATTATAGGAGGGTAGTGGCTAGCAAAACCTGGAGGGTTATCTTCCGCCCACAATTGGAGAACATCGAACTGCTTCCATTTATCGTCCTCCCCTTGTCCAATATCCCTGGCCACCATAAGTCTCCATTCCTCTTCCTGGAGGTACCGTTATTTTAACTCGGCCATACCCCATTGTCATAGTCCCATCTGTGCCACCATAAATGTTGCAGCAAATCTTGCTTCCAAATTAGGGCACAAGACCACGAAAGGTTGGAGAATACAGGTTTATTTGTGCACAAGGTTCAGAGCATTAGCATAGCAAATTCTGAAATACCCCCCCCCCCTTATGCCTGGAGGGTTTCTTTTATACAGTTCACAATACTCGGCCCAGCTCAGGGTGTTCCTTATACTAAATTATACAAATAATGCTAAATTATACAAAAGCAGAAGTGCAAGAAAAACAGAAGTGATTCAGTGTTATACGTTTCACACAGTTCAGTACTTATCTTAAACCATCTGTTACTTTCGATACCTACCCTTGTTTGCTGAAATGGGCCTAGTTCTTAGGTTCAGCAGTTTCGTGGCTTGCATAGCGTTAAGCAACTTCTGCAGCATTTGCTAAGAAACTTCTTCTAATTCATGAGAACACTTTCTGGTATTTTTCCATTCTGCTTCACATGAATTAATTGATGAATTAATTACACGTTCAATACTGGTTCCTCCAGTAAATCAAATCCAGATACATTTTAGTAGCAAGAGGAAGAACAGCTTGTCATTCTCCCTTTAGAGTAGCAGGTTGGGAGACTTCTAGCCTTCTTAATGTGAAGTTTCTCCTACTCTTTTTACTACTCAATCCTGCTCCAAAGGTGCTTTTTCAAGAGGCAACTGGACTTTCTGTTTTTTCTTTGAAGATGTTTAGCTTCTCATCCAAGAAGCTTCTTCAGCTCTGACTTGATAGTGGGGAAGTCAGAGATGAAGAAACTCCTTGGATGAGAAATAAAACATCTTCAAAGAAAAACCAGAAAGTCCAGTTGCCTCTTGAAAAAGCACCTTTGGGAGAACCATGACCTGGATAACTGAGAATCTCCATACACATTTACTCAGTCTTGCATTTGGAGGGGAATTTAAGATAGGAAGGAGCTCTGAAGGGAAATTGGGCCAGTCCTTTGTCTGCCTTTGCCTAGGATAATATTTCAATCAACTAATAGATATTTTAATAACCCAATGAACATCTAAAACTTAATAACCCAACTTCACATCCATCACATAAACATTGGCTTGTTTTGTTTTCTACAGATCTGAAATGACAGGGATACTTCTGCTGCTTGTCATACTTGTCAATGTACTACTCTGATTCAGAATATGCCAATTAATTAAATCTCTAAACCAAAGAAAGGCATCACCGTGTGCAGAAGCATACATATAGTTGTAGAAATGAATGCACACAGTTATAATGAGAAAGTGTAAAATTATCCATTATAAATATCTAAAGGGCAAATCTGTGAGAGAAATCTGTGCAAAAAATCTATTCTACTGAAGGAAATTGGATACTCTGACTGTTATATTTAATAGATAGTTTCCCGTTATTTTCTCTCTTCTTGCTTATCTCTGACACTGATTGTGCTCAATACTTCTCAATGTTTCCTGACAGCTCTGTGATTTTGATCCCCTCAGTTGTTTAAAAAAAAAAAAAAAANNTTTAAAAAAAAAAAAAAAAGGCCCTGCAGATAAAATTTGAGAGGATTCGACACTTTTTTTTTATATATATATTCATTAGCTCCCTCCAGCTGGAAAGCAACATCCTCTTTAGTGGCAATCTGTCCCAATTATATTTTTATCTAGGTAGCATTCAGCGAGAAGGAGAAGAAGGAGATAACTTTTAAGTCACATGATTTTATCACCAATCACTTTTGGACTTGTGCCTATGATTCTTTCTTTTTTCTTCTTTTTACTTGACGTGCTCTTTAAAAAGTATCCCATAAGTTCCCTGGAGCTAATCTGATGGCTATGACTAAAAAACATCCTGATTCTCTCTTTGTCTCAGATATGGATGGCTCATGACATAGCTGGTTATTAGTGGGAAAATTTCAGTTTAAAGCTCCTTTAAGTCATTGATTTTTTTCCTTCTCCACATTGTGCGGATTCTCTGCTGACAGATAGTTTAATTCTCCAAAAGATTTTCGACTACGTGAAAATGGACAAACTCATTAGAATTAAAAGAGAAGGAAGGCTCAGTTTCTTAGATAGTATGGGAAAATTGGTACCATTGGATAAACAATAGAAATAAGCAATTAAATAAATAAGGAATGTATAATTTAGAAAGATAGAGGTATATACATAAGAACAAATAGGAGTATAAAATATGCACTGGAAAAACAATTGAAATGTAAGCACTGTGAAAATGGATTGTAATAAACATAACACTTTCATTTTAAATATTGCATTTTTATTGTATTTATTACAATAAAATTTATTACAATATTATTGTATTTAATAATATACAATATTATTAAATATTGTATTTTGTATTTTAATATTTTAAATTTTCAATAAAGGTTTAAAAAAAAGTGATGGGTTTTTTTGAAGGATTTCCCTCTTCCCCTCCAAACTGTTTCTTTGTACATTCTTTAATCTTCCCTGGAAACCTTCTGGATTCTTAAATGGATTAGATAATAAAGCAAAATGGCTTTTAAGAGACTTTCCCTCTTCCTCTCACAATCCATGCTCTGAAAAGAGACACTTCCAAGGAGTCGGCAAGGACAAATTGTGTCATCAACACAGCAATATTGTTTACCCTCAATCTTACTGGAGAATAGTTGGGGGGGGGGGATCATTTCTTCCNCTGGAGAATAGTTGGGGGGGGGGAATCATTTCTTCCATTTTGGTGGCAAACTACAGCAATTTTCATTATCATCTAAAAATAAGAGAGGAGATAGGGAGGGAGGAGATAGAGTTAATTACTTTTATGAGCAATAGCACTACAGACGTTTACTCTTCCCCTTTGATTCTGAAAGAGAGCTAGAAAAAAAAACCCTTTATCAGGTTCTCAATTACAAAGAGGTGCCACTGATGCCCTTTGATACTTTAGTTGCTTAAGTTGAAGCCAAAACTGTTGGAGCTTTAAGGAGAAAAATCTAGCTGTGTTTTGCCTCATCATCCACACTACTATCTTACAGAAAACTGAATTCAGGTCTACATACTGCAATGTCTCTCCAAAAATGTACAAAATAGCAGTAAAATTAGGCAAACCTCAAATTAATTGAAATGAACTCTCACCTAAATCAATCGATCAATGAGGTTCTCTGTCAGCTTTAAGCCCCTGTAACACAGCACGAATGGATGGAAAGAGGATGTAAAATGGAGAGAAACACTTGCCATCCGTTGGTTAACACGATGCTTCCGTTCTGTACTCACTGGCGTCCGTTTTCATACTCACTATCCGTCCAGCATCGGTCTACTGACATTTCATCTGCTCAAAAAGTTTTGAGCTGCACAAAACTTTTTGAGCGGAAAATTGTATCCAACGCGTCATTCTACATACGCTATGCATACGGGAGATTCCGTGTATACTGCCGTCGTCATCTGTCATGCGCTCCGCTATATCCGCTAGGCAACCGCTTGTGCATCCGCACAACTCAAATCCGCTCCAGTGGAAACGGA
Source organism: Laticauda laticaudata (assembly GCA_004320025.1). NCBI lineage: Eukaryota > Metazoa > Chordata > Lepidosauria > Squamata > Elapidae > Laticauda > Laticauda laticaudata. The sequence continues at coordinate 15,412 of BHFT01051652.1, forward strand.
CACAGGGAGGAAGTGAAACGGACGCGGAACGGACACTCAGCATTAGTAGCAACAGACGTAGAAAGGATGAAAGCAGATGCAGCTCGCATAGAAAGCATTAAAATGGAAAAAACGTTTGTATAGGGGACGTATCTCGGATATTTAGGATGTCTGCAGGATATCTAGAGGATGCAAAAGGACACCTAGCGAAAACCTATATTTCCTATAAAAAGGGGGAGAAATCACCTGGATCTCACTTTTAGTCCAGCAGCCCTGCAGTGCAGACCTCTTTCAGCCTTCATACTGGCTCTTGCTCTTCCACAGCATCCAGTCATCTCCACCATGGATCATCACACACTCCTTTTGGTAGCCACCATCGTTCTACAACAGTGGGAAGCCCTCTACAGGCTCTTTCAACCTGTTCTATGCAAAGAAAAGGAGGCGTCCAAAGAAGTGTCTGGGTCGAAAGATGGATCGCGAGCAGCAGAGTCGGACGTATAACAAGCTGATGGTGGAGCTGAGGAATGAGACCCTCATGCATTCCAGACTTCATGAGGATGCCTCCCAGCCATGTTTGACGAAGTTGTGCAGCGCCTGACACCCAGGTTTGACCAAAGGCAAACACCAACTTCCGCCCAGCCTGGACCCTGGGCTGAAGGTGGCACTGACTCTTTGCCACCTGGCCTCAGGGACCACGTACAGGAGCATGCAGTATGCCTGGAGGGTGCCACACAACACCATCAGCATTGTTGGTCAGAGAGTGTACAGGCCATCATCGAAGAATATCTGGAGGAGCTCCTCCAGTGCCCCTCCACTGAAGAAGGCTGGAAGAAAGTTGCAGAGCAGTGGTATCAGAAGTGGAATTTCCCCCACACCGTTGTAGGCCATAGATGGGAAGCATGTGGCCTGAAAGCTCCAGCCAACTCAGGGTCCACTTACTTCAAATACAAGGGCTTCTTCAGTATCATCCTCTTCACCATTGGTCGATGCTGACTACAAGTTCATGTACATCGATGCTTCAGGCAACGGGTCATCTTCAGATGTCCAGGTATACAACACGCAGTCACCTCAAGGAGGGCTGGAACGCAACCTCATCATGGCTTCTCAGATCCAGACCCCCTCCCAAACACAAAGATGTGCCCTACTTCATCTGGGAATGACGCGCTTCTTCGCTCCCTCATCAGAAACCTACCTCATGAAGCCCTGCACTTCCAGATGCCTCACCCCGTGGAGAGAGGATCTTCAACTACAGGGCTGTCCAGGGCAAGGCGGGTGGTTGAGAATGCCTTTTGACATCCTGGCCAACAGGTTCCAGGTACTTCTCACCACCATGCCAGCATCGCCAGAGACCGTGAGGAACATCGTGGAAGCTTGCTGGATTCATGCACAATCTCATGTGCACACCCGCTACTCCAGTGTTGCAGAAAGGCTAGTGCGACCTCCAAACAAGGCAATGGGGACATGGAGCCTGGGAATGGAGGCAAAGGGCAAAACCTGATAGACACTGAGGATGTGCAGGCCGCCAACAGAGCTTCACGTGAAGGGAAGAAGCAGCGCAACCTCCTGAAAACACTGGTGCAACTCCCCAGCTGGAGCAGTGGAGTGGCAAGACAGGATAATAGATGCTTAATGGATGCTTCCTTCAGCCTGTCTCATCAACATCTGATGAGATTTGGGCCATGTATGTTGAGTGGGCCTACAAATGAACAGGGCATTTAATAAAGAGTTGTGTTTTTGTTTGGAATGTGTGGATCAATGATTACATTGTTATTGACAATAAGAGGGCCAAAGGTGTGGGCACCTGGGAGGGTGGACCATACAGTCCACTATGCTTGCACTGAGGTTTACTATCCCACAGCTATTACCCATTCCAGAGGTATCCCTGCCCATCCCAACTGCCTATCATTAACCTATCCCCACAGCTATTACCCATCCACAGGTATCCCTGGCCATCCCACCTGTATCGCTTACCATCACAAGTCATGCAAAGGCTTAAAGCATTTATAAAGTTTCCACAAGATTTATTTACAAATAATAAATGAACAAAGTGTGGTGAAGCAAGAATAAACTTTGTTAATACAAACTGTAAAAGCAAAATGATCCAAGTAAATGTCCCAAGCCAAAGATAAAGTCAAACAGGTAGCAAACCAGGTCTCTGGCACTCTTCTCAGTCACTCTGAGGTGGGCCCATAGTCTCAGGGGTGAAGGGTCCAGGTGCTGTGGAGGTGGCTGCTGCTGGAGTGCTGGTCTGAGGTGCCCATTGTGGTGCCGGGCCCGAGAGAACAACATGGGATGGTGTGGTGGAAGAAGCTCTCAGAGAGCTGGCTCAGTCCGTGATGTTGAGAGCCCCTTCCTCCATGACATGGGGTGTCAGTCCCAAGACCGATGACAGATTGTTCTGAGCCCGGGCTTGGCTGTGGGGTGGAGGAAGGAGGACGTAGTGGGGCTGTCTGGTCTGCAGGTGAGCAAGGTGAGGCGTGGTGGCCATCTGTGGTGTTTGGCATCTGTGGCGTTGGTGGCATCGGTGGCATCGGTGGTGTTCGATGGAACCTTTTCTGGACTGGGAAGGGCTTGCCTGTGCTGCTGGAACTCTCTGGTAGCCGTAGCCTTTGGTAGATGAGGGCCTGTG
>BHFT01051653.1:0-38884 GCA_004320025.1 Laticauda laticaudata
TAAGAGTTGTTAATGTAATGTCTGAGTATATACTGTAGGCAGATTTTTTGCAAATTCAGTTTTAATAAATTCAAAAGGTTCATGTATCTCGGCAATCCTTTGGGTATTGCTCTAAGGGCTCCTATTACCATTGAAACAATCACTGATTTCTTCCTCCACAATCTCTCAACTTCAATGTGCAAATCACAATATTTCATATTTTTTGTAGCTGTTTCTGTTCAATTCGTGCATTACCAGGTATTGCAATAGCAATAAATATTATTTCTTTTCCACAATAGTGATGTCAGGCATGTTGTGGGCCAGAGGTTTGTCTGCTTGTATCCGAAAGTTCCACAGGATCTTGACCTGTTCATTTTCAAAAACTTTGCCCACTTGGTGTTCCCAGTGGTTTTTAGTACATTCAAACCCAAACTTCTGGCAAAGCTTCCAATGTATGATTTTAGCAACTTGATCATGACGTTGTAGATAATCAGTCTGTGAAATTTTGCTGCAGCCACTTGATAAGATGATCCACTGTTTCATCTTTCTCATTGCATAAGCGACATTTGCTATTGTTACTGACATATTTCCTTTCAACATTCTGCTCTCAATCTCATTGTTTTCAAGAGGTTTCCCTTGTTCATCTGCTTTACCATTATTATTATTTTTATTCATTAAACATGAAACAGTCAACTAAGCATTTAAAAATGTATGACAAATATCATTGACTGGCACTAACAAGTGGCTGCCAGCATCCTAGGTATCAACCATATCACATTTTCATGCAAAGAATCTAACTATTAACAAAACAAAAAACCAAGTGTTTAGTATACACAAAAATGTGGTGGCACAAAAATAAGTACTCACCTGGTAATAATGTGTTAGGATTGAAGCAAGGTATTGTCTTGGAATTGCCCTGAAAAGTTAATAGAATCCAGATTGTTTTTAGTTTTTTTTTTAAAAAAAGATGTGAATTTATGGAAAATGTACTGTAATTTCTGCAGTACTTCAAAAGGAAGGAAGGCAGGAAGGCAGGAAGGCAGGCAGGAAGGAAGGGAGGGAGGGAGGGAGGGAGGGAGGAAGGATCAATATGCCACATCATTGTTCAGGTTGGACTTGGTTAGTCTTAAAATATCTATCAACCTCTAACAATATCAAAGTGATTGGGATTAGTAATACTCTGAATTGAAAATAGTGACTTGAACAAGAGACAACTGCTTGGATATTACAAATGTAGAATACTCAAAATATACAATTGAATGTTTCACATAATCCAATTCTAGCAACATGGAAACCAATATAGTTACAAAGCATCTAGAAAATCTTCCCTACTAAAAATGTTTACTGCAGGTTCAGTATCCAAAATTCCTACACAGGGCTATAGTAGAAGATTATTCATGAATGGTATCCTTTTGGATTGTCTGGAAGGTTGAACTGTGGGGTCACTATTTTGCAAAAGTTCTGTTCCTTTCTCTCAAGTCAAGCTCAGAACGAATGTTTATACAGAGATATGATGAGCCATATGATTTCATTTTGCCTCCCTTCTGTTCAATATAATTTGGGGGGGGGAGGGTTATCCAGGTGTTTAGAAAGGGTGTCATCAGCAGGCCTATAGAATTTTAGAATTCAAATCTAACAATGCTAGTACCATTTATAATTGCCTAAGTTCAATAATAACTAGAAGACAGAACAAATGAAAGTTAAATCAAGATAAGTCAGACATGTTCATGGCAAATTGGAATTTTGAATTGTGAGATAGCTTAATTTTTTATTAAGTTTTAGTATACCTGTAAAAGTAGGTCCCTATTTTGGAGCACTTACAGATTTTTTAGCTTATTTTATTTATTTGTTTGTTTGATTGATTGATTTCTATAGCAAATTACTTTGGGCTGCTCACAATTCATAAATATGTATTACAATTAAATTCCTCAAAAAAGTTTAAAAATAAAAGTAGTTTAAAAAAGCCATTAAAACACTAAAAACATTAAAATCTCTAAAGCTGCTTATGGCTCTGAGCTGGAAGCATATTTGCAAATTAAGCATGGTTTCACGTTGGCTATCAAATTAAAGTTTATATTTTAGCTGCCTCGTGTCTTGATTATAAAGATGTTTCTCTTTTTTATTAATCAATGTTACTGTCAAATGTGATTTTTAATATAGAATTTCAATTAATATTTCAATATTTTGGATATTAGAGGAGAAAAGAGAAGTATAAGTAAATTAAATAAATGACTGCTGTACATTCCATTTCTGCACAAATTCATTTCACATTAAGTCCCTGATCCCCAATATCTTGTGTATTGAAGATATTTTACCTTATACTGAATGTCTTGCAGAATCTCAGTCACAGCCCTTAGGCCTGAATGTTCCTTTCCTATCTGAAATAATACCAAGAATGAATACTGAAATATAATAGAGGTTATTCTACCTCTGAAATAGGTTAAAAAATGCATTACTCTCTGACGTTTTAGTATATCAAACTAAATACAAGTAATGTTATTCATTATGCATATATGTTGTTGTTCTTATCTGAAGTTCAAAACGTTCATGTTGTTGTTTCTCACATGAAAAACCATCTTCTTTCTAAAGAGTTCAAGGGAACTTACCTCTATTTTATCCCAACAATAAGAATGCTATGTGACAGGTTGTAAGCAAGTAATTACCAGACTTATCAGGAGTATTTTACAATCTACTTAGATTTAAACTTGGATCATCAAGGTCTTAGTCTCCACAGCTCTTGGTACACTGTAGTTTTGTTTCCTTTCTTCTCAGTTTGTCCTTTCCTCATTTAACTTACATATGTTATGAAAGAACAAAACAGAGAAAAAAGGAAATAAAAACTAAAGTGGGTTTAGAAGGCTAGGAAAGAGTAATATAATTATCCAAGAAGACCTTGCATGACGCTTTACTGAATAAGATATGAACTGCCATGGACTTCTTATCTATGATGAAATATAGGCTATAAAGTAACTGCATAATCAGCAGTTGAAGGACTGATTCCATGAGATATTGTATATATTGCAACTCTGTACAGGTAGTTAATCATGATTATTAGACTTTTTTAATCCCATCTTTTTATATAAATGTATATAAAATGTATGTCATGTGCATATTTATAATGTTATTCTATAATATCTTAATTGCAAACATGTACATGTGTGTAATTAGAAAAACACTATTCCACATTGAGTTTGAATGGGATTTTAAAATCAGCTGGTTTCATTGAAGGTCCTCCTATTATTCCAGACGTATGGTCCTTTGTTAAGGTCCTGTCACATCGGCCGACGGATGCAAAAAGTATGTAAAAAGGACACAGCGGACGAGAAAATGTTCCATCCATCAATGCCATTGTTATCCGCTCTTCAAAAGTGCCCCAAATTTGCAGTAAACAGACGGACAACAACGGAAAGAGGAATGGATGGGAGAGGACCGTAGCGAGGATGTTAAGGAAGGTGCTCCACGCGAGAGCCTAGCGGTGGAAGCGGATCGGAAGCAGATGGAAGCGCGATGCAAAGTCTCAGGGCTTCTTGGGGAGCAAGCGAACGGATGCGTGAGCAAGGAAGGAATGGATGCAGCAGATGCTAGCGGATGATGCGGATGGCATCATGTGCCAGCAATGCCTAGCTGGATGCCTAGCGGAGTCAAAGCATTCACTGCGCATCGGGAGATGCAGTGCATCACTCGCAATATTAAAGGGATGCGAGCCTCGCAAGCACGGTCACCCATTCAGAGGAAAGACTGCTGCTCAGACCACATCTCCAGCCAAAAGCCACTGGGGAAGTATAGAGGAAGCCTCGTTACATACTCTCCTCGCCAGCTCTCTGCAGTAAGGAAGGGCCACAATCTCCACCCATGGCGGCTGACTCATGCTTCTGTCTGGGGCTTCTGTTGCTGGGCTGACTCTGCTGGTCTGGGGGCTTCTGCTGGTGCTCGCTCCTGATGCTGGTGCTTCTGCTGGTGCTTACTCTGGCTGCTGCTGCTCTGGTCTGCTGGTGCTCTGGGTCCTGCTGGTGCTGCTGATGCTCCTGGTGCCCTGGTGCTCCTGGTCCTGCTGGCTGTGCTGGTGCTGCTGTCCTGCTTTTGCTTTGCTGTGTTGCTGCTGTGGTGGTGCGTGGTGTGTGTGGACCAGCCCTAGAAACCTCAAAGCCAAACTTTATGAGGGCCCAGAACGCCCTGCCCTAGAGGGAAGGACAGAGGCAAATCGGCATGATAAGGGACGAGGAGACAGTATCCCATTGAAGAGGAACATGAGGACTGATGCATGCTTGAATGGCTGAGCGAGAAACGAGTTCTCGGCGGAAGGGTGCAACAGACTCTATCGAGACACCGAGCGGAAGCACGGCTTGGAGAAAGAGGCGGAGAGCCCCCTGGCTACACTCGAGTCTCCTCGGGTGGTGAAGCACATCGCACACCTGGTACGGGAAGCTGCAACCTCAAGAAGTTGCCAGGCTGCGTCCAAGCTTACGCGACCGGAGACTACGTGATGGCCAAGTGCAAGCTTCTTGGTAGGGTAGAGGTCCGCCACCGAGGAGTGAGCCCTTGTAACCCTCTCTCTCAGGCAGCCACAAGAGACGCCAGTCCTCTCTGCGCAAGAGTCAGGCTCCTGTGTCCCAAGCAGGTATCTGTGGAGTGCCCCATGATGGAGACCGCCCCGACACGCTGCACTCCTGTGCGGAGCGCATCGGAGGACCCCCTGATGCAGTTGGAGCAGGAGAGGCCACTTGCCAACCCCACCCAGCTCCACCTCCACAGAAAGCAAAGGCAGAGAAGCAGACTGGAGGACAGAGCCACACTGTCCTGCTGGAGATCAGGATAGCATCAAAGCAGCATAGTCTCTCTCTCGCAGCTGTAACACTCTGACATACATCCTCCAACAGAAAGCCCTTCCCTGCACCTATGTCAACCAACCGCAGTGACTGTCCGATTCCCAGTACTCAGGTGATCAGGAGAGGATCAATAGGTCTTTCTGCAACCACCTGCCAGGCCCAGCTGAACCTGCCTACCCAGTCCAGGTCTGCTTCCTCACCCCAGGTGATTGGTCACAGCCCTTCCAGAGCCTTTCACATGCAGCCCTCACCTTACCAGGGCTACAGGCTACCAGGAGTTTCCAGCAGCACAGGCCAGCCTTCCCCAGTCCAGGCACTAGGTTCATCGTATGCCACCGGTGCCACCGCTGCCACATTGCCCGACCGACTGCCCTCACCTCACCTACAGACCAGACAGCCCACTACACTCCTCCTTCCTCCACCCACAAGCCAAGCCCCGGCCTAGAACAGCTCGTCCATTAACGGTCTTGGACAAGACTCCATGTCATGGAGGAAGGGGCTCTCAAGCATCAACAGGACCTGAATGCTCTGGCTCTTCTGAGAGCTTCCTCCACACCCATCCCCTGTTTCTCACGGCGGGCCAAGGCACCCAATGGTGCCTCAGATCCAGCAATCCAGCAGCAGCCACCGCCACAGCCCCTGGATCCTTCACCGCCTGAGACTATGGGCAGCGCCTCAGAGTGACTGAGAAGAAGTGCCTAGAGACTGGGTTGCTAACCTGTTACTTTATCTTTGCTTGGACACTTTAACTGGGTCATTTTCCTCTTACGTTTTTTATTAATAGAAGTTTTTTCATTTGGCTTCACACACTTGTCCAGTTCTGTTTAGTAAATAAAGTCTTGTTTGAAACTTTCTAGAAAAATGGTTTAAAGGCCTTTGCATGCTTGTGGATGGTGTACGGATAGCGAGTGGGATGGGCAGGGATATCCTGTGGGATGGGGTAATAGCTGTGGATGGGTTAAGAGAGCAGTGGGGGCAGGGAACCTTTGGGATGGGAAGATAGAGCTGTGGATGGTAAGATAAGCAGTGAGGATATGATAAACTCCAGTGCAGAAGCATTAGTGGACTGTATTGGTCCACCCTCCCACGGTGCCACAGCCTATGGCCCTTTATGATCATAAACAATGAAATCATTCATCAAACATCAACAATAAACCCAACTCTTTATTAAATGTCCTGTTCCATTGTAGGCCACTCAACATACATGGCACAATCTCAGTGTGATGAGACACGGCTCAATGAAGCATCATTAACATCTATTCATCTCTGTCTTGCATCCAGCCGCTCCAGCTGGGAGTTGCATCCAAGTGTTCAGGAGGTTGCGCTGCTTCTTCCTTCAACGTGAAGCTCTGTTGGGGCTTGCACATTCCACAGTATATCAGGTTTCAGCCATCTGCCTCCATTACCATGCTCCATGTCCCCATTGCCTTCTTGGTGGCCACGAGGCTGTTCTGCAAACACTGGGTAGCGGTTGCGGCATGAGATTCGTGCGAGGATGCAAGCAAGCTTCAATCGATGTTACTCAAAGGTCCTCTGGGTGATGCTGCATGGTGGTTGAGAAGTACCTGGAACCTGTTGGCCAGATTGCAAGGTTCTCCACCACCCGCCTTGCCCTGGACAGTCTTATGTTGAAGATCCTCTTCACAGGTTGAGGCATCTGGGAATTGTAGGGCTTCATGTGTAGTTTCTGAGGGAGAAGGCGTCATCCCCCACGTGAAGTAGGGCACATCTTGTGTGCGTTAGGCGAGGGGGCTGGATCGGGCAAAGCCCATGATGCAGGTTGCGTCCAGCCCCTCCTTGAGGTGATTTGGCGATGTATATCTGGCAAATCTAAGCTGACCCGTTACCTGAAGCATTCGGATGTACACATGAAACTTGTCAGTCAGCCATCGACCAGGCAAAGAAGGTTGATGCTCAGAAGCCCTTGTAGTGTGATAAGTGGACCTGAGTTGGCTGGAAGCTTTGCAGGCACGTGCTTCCCATCGATGGCTACCAATGGTGATGGGGAATTTCTCACTTCTGATACACTGCTCTGCAACTTTCTTCCATCCTTCCTTCAGTGGAGGGGCACTGGAGGAGCTCTCCAGGTATTACTTCATGATCGGCCCCTGCAACCACTCTCTCTGACACAATGGCTGATGTGTTGTGTTGGCACCCTCCAGCCATACTGCAGTCTCCTGGTACGTGGTCCCGGAGGCCAGGTGGCGCAGAATCAGTGCACCTTCAGCCCAAGGGTCCCAGGCTGGGGCCGGAAGTTGGTGCTCTGCTTGGTCAACCCTGGTTCTCAAGCCGCTCCACAACTTCGTCAAACATGGCTGGCGGCATCCTCATGAAGTTCTGAATGCACGAGAGTCTGTCGTTCCTGAGCTCCACCATCAGTTGTTTACAGTCCCCGTACTCTGCGCTTTCTCACAATCCATCTTCCGGACCCAGACACTTCTTGGACACCTCCTTTTTCTTCCAGAGAACAGGTGAAGAGAGCCTGTAGAGGGCTTCGCACTGTTGTAGCATGATGGCGATACCAAAGGAGTGTGCGATCGTCCATGGTGGAGATGACTGGAGCCTGTGGAAGGGCAAGAGCAAGATGAGGCGAAGAGGTCTGCACAAGCAGGGCTGCGGACTGAATAGTGAGATCAGGTGATTTCCCTCCCTTTTTTATGGGAAATTATCGTTTTTTCCTCCGCTTGTGTCCTTACTGCATCCTCCTAGACACCTGACAGACCTTCTAAATATCCAAGATACGTCCCCCTATACAAACGTTTCTTCCATTTTAATGCTTATATGCAGCCTGCATCCGCTTACAATCCTTTCTACATCTTGGCTACTAAACCGCTGCGCCTCCGTTCCGCCTCCATTTCCCTTCCTCTCTGTGTCCGTTTTCCGCTGGAGCGGATGTGAGTTGCGTGGATGCACAGCTGATGCCTAGCGGATATAGTAGACGCGTAACAAGATGACAACGGACGTATAACGACTGTCCCGATGCGTAAGCGAGTTTACCGGACGCATTGGAACATTTTCCGCTCAAAAAGTGTTTGTGCAGCTTGAAAACTTTTTGAGGCGGATTGAAATTGTCAATAGACGGTATTTGCTGGACAGATAGAGAGTAATGGGAAAACGGACGCCAGTGAGTACAAGAACGGATGCCATCAACCCGTTACCAATGGATGGCAAGTGTTCTCTCATTTTACATCCTGTTTTCCATCCGTTGGTGCAGTGTGACATGGGCTTTAGAGTGCCCGACTTGACAAACTGAATGAATTGAATTGAATGCAATTGAATGAATAAATAAATGTTGGCAGGGACATGAAGAATATAAGATTCCAAGGAAGGAGTTTAAGGGAATGCTAATAAGTCAAGTTCAGCTAGCTAATGTGAGACACTAAGAAGGGAAAAAGCACAAATAAAAGTTTTAATATTAATGGTATCCAAACAAGCAAAAATGAAGATTAATGAACAACTATAAGCAATTAAGACTCACAAATGCTTGTGCCATGGTTGCAGGAGTCTGAAAATAGTATTTGCAGCAAAAGCATATTCACAGCAGTCCTTGAAGAAAAATCAATGGTTCAGGATAGCAAATGGCTATACTTTGAATGATAAGATGATGTATCAACTCAATAAAATGAATCCCCCACAACAGAAACACATAATAGGAGAAACTCTCAATAAAGTGGGGAAGAGAAACCAGATCAATGGATTAGAGTAACAACCAGTAGCAAAGGACAGAAAAGGCATTCCACACTGCTGTAACAATTAAAAAAACTGATTTTAGATCCTTGAAGATAAGGCTGACTATTCAAGGGGGAAAAATAGATCCCTCAGAATTAGAGACAGTCACAGACACAACTTTGCTCTATAAAAGACAAAGAGAAACTGATAATTCACTGTTATAAAGAACTTAAAGAAATGCTGATGAATTGCGGTGAATGCCAGGAATAAAGATCAGATACATGACAGAACAGCTTCTCAGAAAAATGGGAAGATCGAGGGGACTAAAAATATACCTCTTCTGGATCTGTATAGATAAATGATGCTCTATAGAAATGTATAATAGTAATAAAGCAGAGATGATAATAAATGGAATGTTTGGTGACTAGTGGAGTCCTTGGTGCTGAGTTTGGATTTATTATTTTATTATACTTAATAAAAATATTTAAAAAAAAAACAAAGGTGATGGATGTAGAGTAGCAGATTAAAATGATTGTAGAGCACAATTCAACTGAAAATAAAACCTCTACATTACAAAGACAATTTGACTACAGAACCAATTACACAGAATAGTGATTGCTTCCCTTTGGTTGGATGGGTTTGGAAGTTAAGTTTCTATTCTTTTCAGATTAAAGGGTACAGTCTCTGGGAAGGGAAATGAGAGAACATTCAAAATTCCATCAGATTATTGCACAAAATTAAGGTTGTTCTCAAAAACATAATTTTGGATATTAAAAAATGCAAAATTTAAACACATTTGGAAGCTGATTTAAAATGCATTAACTGGACAGAATACATTTGCATAAGTTAAACAACCTTCACCAACATCTTGCACATTTGCTGGGCTCAGTTTAGTTGAATTTTGTTTGTTTTGGTAATAAGAATAAAACATTAGAACCATGTAAAGGCCCGGTCCCACTGGCCGACGGATGCAAAACGCATGCATAAAGGACATAGCGGATGAGCAAAATTTCGGGGGTGGCTCCATCCATTGTCATCCACTCCAAAAAGTGGCGAAAATGTGCATAAACAGAGCGTAAAAGAACGGAAAAGAACGGACGTGGGTAGTATGTAGCGGGGATGTTAAACGGATGTTCATCAGAAGTCTAACGGATGAAAACGGATGGAAGGGGATGACACCTCCGAAGGGGTTACGGGGGATAATTGCAAAGCGGACGCATAGTGAATGAAGCGGATGCATCATGTACACCTAAAGGAAAGAAAGGGGATGCTGCGCAGATGTATATCAGATGCAAACCGTTCACTGCGCATCCTTTCTATTTCCATGCTACTAACAATGTATAGACATTCCATGTACCTTTTCTTTCCTCCCTCTCCATTTTCAGCTGCAGCGGATGTGAGTTGCGAGGATGCCCAGAGGATGCAGAGAGGATACAGCGGGCGTTTAATGGATGATAACGGACATAGAACATTTGTTGCTCGTATGTCACAGATTTACATCGTACACGGTGGAAAGTTCATCCATTCACAAAGTTTTGTGCAGCTCAAAACTTCTTGCGCGGATGAAATCGCAGTGGATGGATGCTCGACGGATAGAGCATATGAAACACATATACAATGAGTACACAACGGATGCATAGCGTTTTCCAATGGATGGCAAGCTTTTTTTAATGTTTTACATCCTCTTTGCATCTGTAAGTGCAGTGGGACTGGGCCTTTAATTGAGCTGCAAATACATCCAAGTGATTATAGAGTAGAAGCAGCTCTAAAATGTGGACAGCATTTAATTCATAACAACAAAATTGCATTCTGAGTCCAAGCCACAATATGCAAATGATTGGTACAGGAGAGGTATATAAACATATAAATAGGAACCATTGATTATTATTTTTATTAAATAGCATAAAATCTAATTGGGCTGTTTTGACTCAAGCCTTAGAAAAAAGCTATTCAAATATCTACAACTCTTAAATATCCCACAATATGCACCTCATCCTAGATAGTCAATTGTTATTTGTACCTAAAGGTAAAGGTTCCCCTGCACATACATGCTAGTCGTTCCCGACTCTAGGAGGCGGTGCTCATCTCTGTTTCAAAGCCAAAGAGCCAGCATTGTCCAAAGACATCTCGGTGGTCATGGGGCCGACATTTCCTACTTGCATTTTTACATGCTTTCGAACTGCTAGGTTGGCAGAAGCTGGGACAAGTAATGGGATCTCACTCCGTTACACGGTGCTAGGGATTCCAACCACCAAACTGCTGACCTTTCTGTTTGACAAACTCAGTGTCTTAGCCACTGAGCCACCTATTATTTATACCTAGTTGCTTATAATTATATGACATGAACTTATAAATATGTACCTCGCTGCTTATAATTATATAACATGTACTTATGTGTATGTTTTACATGAAATGAATTTGGCATTCACCCAATTGGTTCTTAATCACAGGATATGCAGCACTTAAGAATCAAGTGAAGAGTTATTTTCAATTAAAGTAAAAATACCTACTCCTCCTGCCAAGAAAAGATTACAATGAATCGAGAATGGGATGGAGTAATACGTTAAAGAGATTTATTTAACAATTTAACTTTGAGTAATTCCAAGGTTAGATCTGAAGAAACTGGATAACAGCTTCCAAAGCAATAAAAGTCCTTTCTGCACTAGAGCCATATATATTTCCAATCAAGCTGAAGTCTACAAGACAGGGGAAATAGAAGTCTACAAAAAAGCATTCAAATATGGAACACAAAGAAGCATTTCTAGTTGCAATTCACTATTATACTATCGGTAGTCCATGACTTACAACCACAATTAGAACTGAATTTTTCCTCATAAGTCATTGTAGTCATAAGTTGAGTCAAAAAATGTTGCAAATCATGATCACATGACCACAGGGCTCGACAAAGAGTCATAAATATAAGCCAATTGCCAAGCACCTGAATTGACATGACCTTGAGGGGATGCAATGGTTGAAAGTGCAAATATGGAACATAAGTTATTTTTTTCTAAGACCATCATAGCTTTGAACCATAATTAAGTGAATGTCCATAAGTCGAGGGCCATTTGTATCCTGTTACTTGGAAGTTCACAGCAGTTCCAGACATGATATGGTCCATGATCCCTTCACTCTTCCAAATGTCTCCTATATTTCTCTTCTAAGTTGGGGAGCAACACAAAACTCAAAACTATTTTAAGAAACCCTTTTGGGGTCCCAGAGAACCCCCATAATGAAATTGTTTCTGAAAAATGGAAATTTACTTTTTTTTGTCAGAAGAAGAAAGAAAGTGGATAATTCAAAAACCTAATAAATTTAATTGAATAAAGATCCCAACTTATCACAACCTTAGTAATTCCATCCTGGTTCATCTGCATAGCATGAAAAGATGCTGAGTTCAGTTCACCAAAGTTCAACTTTTATAAGTTCAGTTTATTTACATGTAAAACACAAACTTAAGTGGCATCTAAAGCTTGAATGAAAGGAGCTTATATTGCCAAAAACATAAAGTATAAGTGACATAATGACAGTCTGCTTTTGTATCTGTAATAGCTGTTGAAGGGAGGAATTGACACCCATAGTTTCACCCATCATGGTCGTATTACAATGAAACTGCAATTAAGAGACAATAAATGATCATGGCAAAGAGAAGGAAAATTACCTGCACAAATAAGGCAATAATGGCTATGCCATTCTTCTTTCCAACTGCTTCATCAATACTGTGATACATGGCCATGTTCCAATGGATCAGATGGAGCTGGAGAGAGACAGAAAAAGAGAGGAGGGGGGAAAGGCACAAAGATCACTTGTAGCAAAAAGACACTGCATGGGTAAGACATTTTCCAGCAGTTGCTGATTAGAAGCCCTTGCCAAGATCATTTTCACATAGTAACATTATAGGGCAGATGGTCAGCATAAAAAAATTAATGTATAAATAAAATATAAACTGTTTTTGAAATGTTTCTATTTTGTCTTTCCATACAATGACCCAAAATCATTCAACATTTTAATGAAAACAATTAACAAAAATTGTAAAGCATTGCCAAACATCCTAAAAACAAGTGAACTACAATTAAAACAACAACCTAGTAGCTGTAGCACACTTAGCATAATAAAGGCATTTATTAATGTTTTTACAGAGTAGTTGAGAGAAACCTGTTGGGATACCAGGTAGATTTTCCAGAGGAACATGTTCCAATTTGATGGGGTGCCAGACAGAAACTTAACAGATTAACAGATAATCAGAGTTGGAAAGGACCTTATAGGTCATCTAGTCCAACCCCCTGCCAAGCGGGAGACCCTACACCGTTTCTGACAAATGGTAGTCCAATCTCTTCTTGAAGGTCTCAAGTGATGGGACTCCCACAACTTCCAAGGGCAAGCTGTTCCATTGGTTGATTGTTCTCACTGTCAGAAAGTTTCTCCTTATTTCCAGAAATGATCTTTTCCAGGAGCCACTACCTGATTCTTCCAATAAGATCAATATTTAGATAGGTTCAAATGCTGCCTTTCAGAGGAATTGTGCTCATCTCCATTTCAAAGCCATTGAGCCAGCACTATGTGAAGATGTTTCTGCAGGTATGTGGCCAGCATGACATCATGGAGCACCGTTACCTTCTCACAGAAGTACTGCCCATTTATCTACTCACATTTGCATGCTTTTGAATTGCTAGGTTGGCAGGAACTCGAGAAAGAATGGTCCCATCGCACAGCTTTCAGATCTCAAACCTGGGCTATCAGCTTTCCAACTGACGAGCCTAGCATCTTAACTGCTAAGTCACCAAACTGCCCCATCTGCTAATGGATGTGTATAAAAACCTCTTTTGATAATTTGAAAATCAAGTTAGCATAGGTAATAAAGTAATAATATTAAAAAAATTTTTAATCAAATGCATATTCTAAAGGCAAAAATGAACTGCACAGACTTTCAAAACTGGATGTTTAATTCAAAAATCTTCACTACTATCTCACTCACGGGTGTCAAACCCGTGGTGTCACATTGCCATCACGTGACGTTTCACAACTTTTCTCCTGTGTGGAGCTGGGATGGGCGTAGCCTGTATGTGATGCACCCAGCTCACAGGCGGCCAATTTGACACCCCTGAATTCTAGCTGGACATTGGACAATGAACATTAGTAAGTCATATACATTGTACAATTTCTTATAGTATCAATATATTTTAGAACAAAAAGAAAAATATTCATATTACACAATATACAATGTGACAGAAGGTGCTTATCACTCAGCTTAGCATTCAGAATATGTTAATGTGATTAATGAATTTAAAGAATCAAAATATATTGTTTGATTTTGTTCTTTTCAATTATTTGTCAAGTTTTAAAACTACTGATATTTTTTCCTTCTCTCAATACTAAATGATTCATTTAAATACCAAATCATGTGTTGGCATTTCAGTCTCCATTTCTTTTTAGTATTATGCTAGCAAAAAAAAAAAAAATACACCTCCCTCCTGCNTCTCCATTTCTTTTTAGTATTATGCTAGCAAAAAAAAAAAAAATACACCTCCCTCCTGCAATAAATCCTGTGTTTTAAGCATATTTTTAATTAGCATTTCTCATTGTCCCCACTAGAGGGCACTCATGCTCTCTATCACATGAAATAAAAAGGAAAACAACAAGAAAAAGTTATTTTTCTCTTTTGATCATACAGACAGATCTACAGAAACAAAATCCTTGCATTAAAGAGTTAAGGATCTAGACACAAATACTATTGTGAAAACAGTGTTTTCTGTGTGTCTCCAACTGTTATCTTTTTAATGTCAACATATAAAAGAAAGAAAGTTGTAACAATGCTATGAAAGACAATAGTCAAGTTTATATGGGTGATTTTACACGTTAGTGGATAAATCCACAGAGAGAGCTGGCATCAAATTCACAGAGGTAAATTGTTGCAAAGGATCTTTTTCTCTCTTAAATAGAAAAATATTGCTTGTAAAGAATTTTAAAGAAATTTTTTTCAAAGAATTAAGATATTTCATGTATTTATTTTAAAAAGAGCTATTTATGTCAAATTGAGACAAGAATTGCAATGTATTTTTAAAACAACTTTCATAACTAATTTTTCAGTTTCAGTTTGTGACTGATGGTACCTGATCACTCCAAATATATTTACTAGATTCATTGCCCTACAAAAAAACTTGATGAAATTTGTTTTTCCATTAAATTTTTAGAAATTTACTCCCCAAAAGAAGATACTTCCAGGAAAAAAAAACAAGTGCCTTCTGATTGCAGTCAGTATTCTAACTGAAGTCATGGACTACAATAGATTCATCTATGGCATTATATTAATAAGAAGAGAGAGGAAAAGGCCCTTCTGGTTATTTCTTAGAGGAAAAAAATACAACCTGGTCAACTTACCTCCTGATCTTATAAAAACATTTCCTCCCTTAGTCTATTCAACCTTTTGACTTTTCTATTTTAAACCAGAATCAGTTTGAGGAAGTGGCTTGGTTCACTTATCATAGAAAGCCATAATTGGCCCTGTTTGGTTTGTTATAAATGAACTCAGCCATTTTCACTTAATGCATATGCTTTGGTCAACAAACCACTCTGCTAAAATCCAATCAGCAGAATATCAATAGTTTGCTTAGAATATTTTCCTCAACTCTGTGCCCTCCCATTTAGTTGGAAACAGAATTCATTATTTATTTATTTATTTGAATTAGTTATGTGCCCAACTTCAATTGATTAATCAGAAAACCTTTGAAGAAACCAGTTTTTTAGATGATAAACCAAACATTCTTTAAACATGGATGGATGGATGGATGGATGGGTGTTTGGTTGGATTGGAATAGAATTCTTTATTGTGTTTGGACGCACAAGGAATTTGTTTTGGTGCATTATTCATCTTATATATGGGCATGCAATATAATAAGGAGAATATATAATTGGCAATTTATTGTGAAATTACATCAAATCATCTCACTATAGTCCCAACTAAAAAGAATGGTATATTATGCCTTAAAAATCTTCCTCAACCTTACAAGGAAAAAGGACAAAAAACTAATTTGGTACTTTTAAAATATTCTATTTCTATTGATATTTAAGATCCCACACTCACATAATCAAAAGTGCTGTATGATGATTAGTTCAGTAGCCCACAGGCTGCAGAACTGAACCTTTCATACAATTATATACAGTTTTTAATCCTGATCAGGCATGAAATTGTGCTTTCTTCTTAATCTAGAATTATCTCCGCATAATACAGTCTTATATACTTACAACAGCTGTTGGTGCTAAGTTATATCCTGGAAAGGATTTGCAATACCTGGCCAAGATTCAAGAAGTTGCTTCCCTAATTCTGGCAACTGCTTTCTTCTGTCTTTGTGGCATTTCAGCCCTTCCTATAGTTCTGGACTATAGGTGAACCAGCATCCTTTTTTCTCCCCATCATGCCAATCTAGATTGTTCTCCCTTTACTGCTACAGCCACTGAAAGGGGCACTATGCAATGTCACATTCTTTAGGGATAGATCTCACTGTCAAAATAGTCATGGCCTTCTTGGCTTATTCCTTCCTCTAAGTCATGGGTGTCAAACTCGCTGCATCATGTTGCCGTAACGTGATATTTTGCAGTGTTTTTCCCATTCACGGAGCTGAGGTGGGTGGCTGCCAGTTTGACACCCTTGCTCTTAGTATACTTGTAAATCACAGAACATAATACTGAGGGCCATTACTAAACTAACAATGGTTGCATTGTCAATTATGATTGCCAATTGGTTTGTATGTTAGACTGTCATCTGGAAGACTTAAGTTCAAATGCCCACTTATATATAAAACCTATTAGGTAACCTTTGCATTAGAATTTAGCCAAGCCTAAC
Organism: Laticauda laticaudata; assembly: GCA_004320025.1. NCBI lineage: Eukaryota > Metazoa > Chordata > Lepidosauria > Squamata > Elapidae > Laticauda > Laticauda laticaudata. The sequence continues at coordinate 16,312 of BHFT01051653.1, forward strand.
CTATAGAATTTCTGTGAAGTTATATTGTACCTTGAGCAACTCTGAAAAAAAAGTTTTATCTGTTCAAGGTGTCCTTAACTATATCTCCCCTAAACCCCACACTGTGTTAAAATATTGTGGCTTTGCTTTCAGAAAAAGTTCCCAGTTGCCCAAGGGATTCTTTTATCCTATAGGACTATTCTAGTTCATGTTTCTGTTTTACATCCAACTTAGTTCCAGTTTGAGCTCCTACATAAACCTTCAGGAATCAATAGATGAACATCTATCTAAACTGCATGACCAGTGGGCCATGGATGAAATGGATTACTGCAACCCCTTTCAGTCAGAACTCAGGCCTGGGCATGGGATGAGTAATTACATTGATAATACCCAATTATACTTTTACATCCCTGTCGAACTAAGCAATGACATTAATGTCTCGTCCAAATGCCTGGAGGCTGCGGGGATCTGAACGGGAAACAGTAGGCTTTAAATGAACCCCAACAAGACCAAGTGGCTCTGGATTTGGGGCAATTTTTTATCTGATATTTTACCAACTTTGGCATGGATGGGGTTGTACTACTTCAGACAAAAAACATGTGCAATCTAGGGGCCTTCTAAACTCATAGCTCCTGAAAAAGGAGCAAGTGGCAATCTTGGCTAGGAGGGCCTTTGCACAGCTTTGTGTTGTATGCCAGTTGTGCCCCTTCCTGGACCACAAGGCTCTGCTCATGATCATTCATGCCCTGGACATCTTCTGACTGTAATATTATAATGTGCTCTACATCAGACTGCCCTTGAAAAGCATCTGGAAGCATCAACTGGTAAAGAGTGTGGCTGCATGGATAGTTATGTGCATCCTAGGGTGGCACACTAATAACTTTGTTTCACAAGATGCACTGGCTGCTGGTTTGTTTCTGCATACAACTCATGGTGCTGGTTTTGACCTTTAATCCCATGTTATTTAAGGAACCACCTTTTCCCAATTACATCTACAGATCATGTCAGGTTAAATAGGAGAGGTATGCTCTGGGTCTCATCCACCAAGTAGCTCTAACTGGCATATCTTTTCGGCTCTGGCTCCTGCTCTTTGGAATATCATTCCCCACCCCCAGGTGAGATTAGCATTTCAGAAAGTTTTTGGAACATGGTTTATCTGGAAACCTTGGGAATCTTGTGGGTAGCCTATGAGTAGGTTGCATTGTGCCTAAATAGTTTTTCTCCTGCAATCATGCTTTTTATTTATTTTTATGTATACTGTTTTAAGTGTTTTAGTTGTGACCTTGTTTAAAGTGTTAGTTGTACACTGCCCAGAATCACATCTAGTGAAATGCGTGGCCATATAAATTTGCTAAATAAAAAAGGTTAAGCCATATTACTTCTGAAATACATACCAATTTAGAGATGTTTCAAGTAATTGCTTTGGGATAAACCAACATTATCTTCTTAAAGGCCCCGTCACACTGGCCGACAGATGAAAAACATTTGTAAAAAGGACACAGAGGATGAGAAAAATGTTCCATCCATTGTTATCCACTCTCAAAAGAGGCAAAAATTTGCATAACCAGAGCGGACAACACGGAAAGGAACAGACGGGGGGAGGATGCAGAGTGGATGGAAAGCGGATGCTCCACGGAAGCCTAGCGGATGGAAGCGGAAGGCTTCCGGGGAAGTGCAGCAAAGCGGACGTGGAACGGAAAGAGTGGATGCAGAGCGGACGCCGAGCGATGAAGCGGATGCACAGCGGAAGCCTAGCGGATGAAGCGGATGCACAGCGGAAGCCTAGCGGATGCCTAGCGGAAGACCTAGCGGATTGCCTTACCGTTCACTGCGCATGCGGGGAGAAATGCATTGCATCAGCCCGCGGATATAAATGTGAAAAGCAAGCGTCCCAAGCAGGTCAACATTCAAGGAAAGACCTGCTTCCAGACACATTGATTGCCTGCCAGCCTGCCTGCCTGCCTGCCAGCCAGCAAACCCCACAACCATGGGGAAGAAGAGAAAGCCTCAGCCATTTGCTGGCCACCCTGGCAAGTAGGGACAGGGCCCAACCCTTCCCACCCCCTGGCCCTCACTCTGCTTCTGGCTGGAGGCTTTCTGCAGCACGGAGCTCGCGCTCTCTGGGGCTGGTGCTCTGCTGCGGTCTGCTCTGGAGGAGCGGATGAGGCTGCTTATATCGGTGGTGCTTCTGCTTGTGCTTACTCTGCTGATGCTTGCTTCTGGCGGTGCTGCTTCTGCTTGGCTGCTTACTTGCTGATGCTGCTTCTGTGTGTGGTGCTTCTGCTGGTGCTTACTCTTGCTTGAAGCTGCTTCTGCGTGTGTCTGTCGGTCTGCTGGGTGCTGGGTACTCTGGGTTGAAGCTGGCTCCTCGTCCGCGCTGCGTGTTGCTCCTTCCTGCTGGTGGGTGCCGCGCGTGGTCCCTGTCGTTTGGCTCCTGGTCCTGCTCATGCTGCTGGCGCTGCTGGTGCTTAAAATCTTTTGAGCTCTTTTTGCTTTGGATTCCTGGTCCTCTGGTGCTGCTTGGTGGCTGGCTGCTGGTGTGTGTGAGGAGCAGCCCCTATAACCTGGGAAGCCCCTTCTGAGTGAGGCCCATGTGGTCCTGCCAAAGGGAGGAAGAGGGCATCGTGCAGAACAGGAGAGGAGCAATACAACATCGAGAGGAAATGAGGATGAAGTGCTGGACGTGGCTGAGAGAGAGTATTGAAGATCTATGTGGAAGGGAACCAGCAGGTCCTCTATAGGGGACACCAAAAGGAAGCAGTGCCTCTTGGTGAGGAGAGAAGGATGGAGCCGGCAGGCTACACTCGGATGGGTGCTCCTCGGTGGTGGCAACCATGCCAACTGTATGGAACTGCGTACCGAAACTCCCTCAAGAAATCTGACCAGGCACGGTCAAGCTGGACGGACAGAGAGCTCCAGTCCTCTTCAAGCGAGAGCAGCTCCTGTCTCTAGGCAGTTGTCTGTGGAGTTGGTCTCACGACACGAGAGAACCCAGCCGACAGCTGTAATACAATGCTGATGGTGGGAAGCGTGTGGAGTGACCCCGTTGGTGCAGTGGGACGAGTAGATAAGTGAGACGCACTCTTCTCACCACAGTCCAACCCGCATCCACCCCAGCTCCACCTCCACAGAAAGGCAGAGAGCCCAGACAGGGAGGGACAGAGCCACATTCTTGTCCTGCTGAGGATAAGAGTACACCGATCAGGAGCAGCATTAATATACCTCTCTCAGCTGAGTACACAACCGAACTTCCTCATCCTCCAACCGCAAAGCCTGCCTTCCTCACCTATGCTGAACCAGACCCTCTATCGGACATTGGCGGAACCCACAGTACCATTGTGAAGGACGGTGACGGGTCAGGGACGATCACATGCGATCTTGAATCTTCACACCCTCCAATCCGATGAACCTGCTCCCACCCAGTCCAGGTTCTCTCCTCTCTACCCGGCAGTGAATGTCCATCCCATTCAAGGCTTTCCACATGGGCCCTCAGCCTACCAGGCTACGGTTACCAGGGAGTGTCCAGCAGCACAGAGCAGCTTGCCAGCCACACATGTGTCGTCCACGCCACCAAACTGCCACCGAGGCCACCCACTCGCGTCCGCGACCTCCACTTGCTACCGATGCCCAAGCCAGACACTCGAGCCACCCATATCGCCTAAAAGTCCCTCACCAGTCACGACAGCCCACTATGCTCCCTCCCCCCACAACCAAGGCCCGCCTATCAGTACATCTGTTATACGGGGGTACTGGGAACTGACACCCCATGGCATGGAGGAAGGAAGCTCTCAACATCATGCGGATCCCTCGAGCCAAGCTGTCTAGAATAATTCCTCAACGCACACGCATCCCCTGTGTGTCTCTCGAGGCCAGGCACCCCTCAGTGGCGCTTCAGAGCAGCCACTCCAGGCAGCAGCACCTCCACAGCACCTGGGACCCTTCACCCCTGAGGGGACTGGGCAACCTTCCGACGTGACCAAAGAAAATGCCAAAACTGGGTGGCTTACCTGTTGACTTTATTTGGACACTTGACTTGGTCATTTTCTTTTACAGCTTGTTATTAATAAAGATTATCTTTGCTTCACACACTTTGCTTCATTTTAATTTGTTAAATAAGTCTTGGAAAAACTTTTAGGAAATGTTTAAAGCCTTTGCATGTTGTGGATGGTAATTAAGGATAGCCAGTGGATGGGCAAGGGATACCGTTGGATGGGTAATAGCAGGTGGATTGGCAAGCATACCCTGTGATGGGTAATATGTGGGAGGGGCTGGATACCTTGTGGGATGGTTAAAGATAGCTGTGGGATTGGCAGGGAATACCTTTGGGATGGGTTAAATAGCTGTGCGGATGATAAAACCGTCCAGTGCAAGCATAGTGGACTGTATATTCCACCCTCCCAGCTGCCACCACACATGGCCCTTTATTATCAAGAACAATTATTCATTGAGCCGCACAATTTCAACATTTAAAACACAACTCTTTATCAAATGCCCTGTTCATTGTAGCCCACCCAACATACATGCCCAATCTCATCAGTGTGATGAGACAGGTTCAAGGAAGCATCCATTAATCATCTACCATCCTGTCTTGCCACTTTCCACTTAGTCCAGCTTGGGAGTTGACACCAGTGTTTCAGAGGTTGCACTGCTATTCTTCCCTTCATGTGAGGCGCTGTTGGGGCCTTGCAACATCCCTCAGTGTCTATCAGGTTTTCGCCCTTGCCTCCAGTCATCAGGCTCCATGTCCCCATTGCCTTGTTGGAGGTCCACGACCTGTTTCAAACCACTGGTAGCAGGTGCGCATGCAGATTGTGCAGGGATGCAGCAAGCGTCCACGATCCTCCTCACGTCTCTGGGCGATGCTGCATGTGGTGTGAGAAAGTTCCTGGAACCTTTGCCAGGATGCCAAAGGCGTTCGTCCACCACAACGCTTGTCCTGGACAGCCTGTAGTTGAAGATCCTCTCTTCAAGGTGGGAGTCTGAATGTAGGGCTTCATGAGGTAGTCTGAGGGAGGAGGCGTTCATTCCCATATGAAGTAGGCACAGCTTGCAGGTCGTTGGGCAGGTTCTCATCTGCGGAAGCCATATGAGGTTGCAATGCCAGCCCCTCCTTGAAGTGACTTTGCATGTATACCTGGCATCTGATAGCTGACCCGGTTAACCTGAAGCATCGATGTACATGAACTTGTAGTCAGCATCGACCATGGCGAAGAGGTGATGCTGAAGAAAGCCCTTGTAGTTTGAAATAAGTGGACCCCCGACTTGGCTGAGCTTTGCAGGCCATGTCCTTACCATCTACGGCTCCACGGTGTTGGGGAAGTTCCACTTCTGAGTACCACTGCTCTGCAACTTTCTTGCAGCCTTCTTCAGTGGAGGGCATTGAGGATGCCTGCACCACGTTCTCTGACCACAATGCTGATGTATGTGTGGACACCTCCAGCCGAGTACGCATTGCCCGCAGGTGTTCCGGAGCTGGCGCGGAAGTTGGTGTTTGCCTTGGTCAACCTGGGTCTCAGCCGCTCCACACAACTTCATCAAACATGCTGGAGGCATCCTCAAATAAGTTCTGGAATGCACGAGTCGTGTTCCCTCACTCCACCATTAGCTTGTGTACACTCCGTACTCTGCTCTTTCTCCCGATTCCATCTTTGGACCAGACACTTCATGGCCGCCTCCTTTTCTTCCTGTAGAACCGTTCGAAGAGGCTGTAGATGTTCGCATTGTTGCAAGAACGATTGCTGCACCGAAAAAGGGACTGTGTTACGATCCATGGGGACATCAATGGCATGCTGTGGGCAAGACAAGAGCTAATGAAATGCAGAGGTCTGCACAGCAGGGCTGCTGGTCTGAAAGTGAGATCCAGTTAGTTGCTCCCCCTTTTTATAGGCAATATTAGGTTTTCCCCTATGTGTCCTTTTGGCACCCTCTAGGCATCCTCTAGACATCCTTAATATCCAGAGTAGGTCCCCTCTGCGACGCTTTCCATTTTAAATCTTTCTTGCGGAGCTGCATCCGCTTTACCTTTCTCGTCCTGCTTCTAACGCTGCGCATCGCATCCGCGTCCGTTCCGCTTCCTCCCTGTGTCCGCTTTCTGCTGGAATGATTTGAGTTTGCGCGGATGCGCAGTGGCATGCATAACGGATGACGACGATGCAGAACGACGCGTTGATACATTTTCCGCTCAGAAAGTTCATTGAGCAGCTCAAAAAACTTTTGATCGGATGAGCGGATGGAACCTCAGTCGACGGATGCTGGACGGATAGAGAGGAAGAAAAACGGACGCAGTGAGTACAGAACGGACGCATCACGTTAACCAAAGGATGGCAAGTGTTTCTCTCCGTTTTACATCCTCTTTCCATGCGTTGGTGCAGTGTGACATGGGCTTAATGCTTCTTATTAGAGATTAATACCAGCAATGTTTCATAGTATAAATAGCATAACTCTCTTGAATTATTTTATTCATATTTAATTTTGTTCTGTATATTTAATGTTACTTAATAGAGAAAAAGCTACAATTATCAGTTATTTAGCTACCTAATATGAAGATAATTTTGTTTGAAATATATACTTATATAAAACTCTGATTCAATGCAGGCATATAAATGAGTAGTAAGTGAACCAAGTCAGTATGTATATCTCACTGGTCTGAGAAGAACATATCCTTTCAAAGAACAAACTCATATTCCAAGAAAAAAGCACATATTGTCATTATGTTTCACTCAGTCATGCATCATTCACACTATTAAAATAAACCAAAGGCACCAGAAAAGCAACTAAAGGCTGCATACAAATTGTTTAAGACTTTGATGTATGATCATTATGAGGTTACTAGGAAAACACACACACATAGAAGACCCTGTAGTTATTATGCTCATTGATGATTACATTTTGATGAAGACACAACCTTTATCTCACATCATAATCATATTTGAGAAAAACAGGTATGTAGGCACTTGTGCTTGGATTCATCTTGAGCAACATTAATGTGGAAGAAAATAAATGGTCCATCTCTCTACAAAATTACTTTTTCAAGGAGGCCTTCTGTGGATCAACACAGAATAGGTTAGCATGGAATCAGACTTTGTCAGCTTCTATAGGCTTCAAATCTTACTTGAGCAAAATTTGTATATGCAGTTTGCCAAATTAGTGCTGTGCTATGTGATCTGGCTCATGCTTATTTAGGAAATAAATGCTACTGTTTTTAAACTCCCAAATAGTTGAATATGCATTTGCAAAAACATTTTGCTCTTCTGTTTCCTTCTATCGCTAATTTCTATGTTTCCAAATATAAATACGTAAGCATTAAACTTTTTCCCAACCGTAAAAAAAACAAAACCCTGAGTGATGTCTCTTGAAAAAAAAAAGAACACATCAACATTACCTTTTATTTCTGGGATATTCTTGTGATACTTAAGTAATAAACAACAGAACAGAAAAGATATTTCCCCCCATTGCTAGAGAAAACGAATAACCTGCTCTATCTGGCACTGGGAACACAAAGGAGAATGAAGAATGCACAGTTTCTAAAAGACCTCAAAAATTAAATATAAATTTAATTTATATATAAGCTTCAAATGGTATTGAGGGATTTTTTAAAAGGAGGTGCTCTGGGTAGGCATTTTTATACCTAAGATGATCTATCATTCATACACAAGATAAAGCAGATTTTTGATTGGTTAGAATAAAATATATTTGTTTTTTCAAGAATGTTCAAGACATGCAAAGATAAAAAAATCAGCTGATCCAGCAGGAAACCCTACATACAGCAGAAAATGTATCCAAGTAATGCTTTGGATAATTTATATGGATTCCAGGTATCAAATACAATAGCTAGCAGAGAATGTGTTACCTGAAATAAATATTGTGCAGATGCACATATGATGTTCAACAAACATGAGATTATGTATATTTGGAAAAAAACATTTAACTTTTCTCTAGTAAGCAGGTAGCAAATTATTATTTTTTTAATGTATGTTAAAAAGGTCTCAAAGAGGGCTGACAGCCTGTGGCCACTGATATGCCTAAAATCCTACAATAACTTAAGATGCTTTGTATTTTATCCAAGCAATATCTTTTACATCTAAATAAAATGGTTCAGTGGGTGACAGTCCTTTTTATAGATACTCCAAAATACAAATAGGTTTATTTGTCTTTGGAAGTTAGTTTTCTCATACAAACTAAAGAACAAAGTTTTTTAAAGAACTCTTGTTTACAAGAACATTTTTTTAAAATTTACTGTTTTTCACCCATGTTTCCAAAGAATGAGAATTCATCAAACAAAACAATTATATTAAGTCTTGGGACCAGACTTTCCAGCTTGTTACCAGCAGACACAGGGAGAAATTTAAGCAGGAAATGCTATATTGGGTCACATGCTTGAACCTAGACATCCAGTTATACAAAGTCAAGATTGCCATGTAACCTCTTCTTCCTCTAAAGGTGCCTTACTGACCACACCTTCTAAAGAACAGGGACAGACACAATGCCTTTCTCATTTCCTTCTGCCACTCATAAAACAGCTTGTGCTCTGACAAATTTATATGCAGCAATGCACCAGTGACAAAATCACAGCTTGTTTCCTCTTGCAACACTTCTGAAAAGCGGCTTAAGATTGGGGGGGGAGGGGGAATCATCTATACAAGTGAAACAAAAAGAACACTCAGGGACATGAAATTTCTGCAGGTCTTTCAAATCTATGGACTTCTCATGGTTTAGAGCAGTGGTCCCCAGCCTTTTTTGTACCAGGGACCGGTTTCACGATTATTCATTCTTCCACGGACCGGTACCTGAGTAACAGGAGACTCCACCGCCATCGGGATGGCTCTTCATTCAAAGCCGCCACCCCCTTTGATGAAACTAAGGCGCGAGGATTCCTTCAGCACCCAAACACCGCTTTCCAACCGAAAACCCGGAAGCAACTGAAAACCCGGAAGCACCGTCAAAACAAGATGGCAGCGCCCAAGCTTTGCGACCCGGTACAAAATGATTCACAGACCGGTACCGGTCCGGGGACTGGTGGTTGGGGACCCCTGGTTTAGAGGACTGTTATGACCAGAACTAATGGTGAAATCTGCTTCACAATTTTTCCATAGTCTTCATCCCCTAAAGTGTTTTTTTTCCCTTTCAAATTCAATTAAAAGTGCTTACGTATTTCTTACACATTTCTCTTGAGGTATTGCAATTTTATTTACTTGATTGCAAGTATATGGCATGACTTGAATGGAGACATCTAAGTACAAAAAAGGCACAAATCTAACCCTTCCCTCTGGGCCAATTGTTTATTAGAAGCAAAGGCAAACAATAAATAATTATTCTTCCTGCATGATTAAAGAAAGAAAAAATATGGATGGTAAAATAGAAATCACATATAATATGTGAGCATAATGTTTAATATCCTCCTGAAAGTATAAAACTGTACTGAAACTAAAATGATTTAAAGAGTCTTTCCTGTTGCTAAATAGACAGTGCTACATGCCTACACATTGAGGAGTCACTTTATGATGTGAAACTTGAATACTCAATCAAAGTGATTTAAAATAATTTATACCAGCTCTAAACCACTAAAAATGAAAAAGGCATAAAATAAACAACTCTATAATTAGTATATGTGCTGCTTAAGAAAACAACCTCCTGGTTTGTCTTAATATCTAATGCAAAGATACTTAATATCTAATATTAATAATCTAATGCAAAGATACTTTGCATTAAATAGCAAAGGAAAGGAAGAAAGACAGGCATTAGCCATTAATTGGCCATCAAAGAGAAAGCTTTAGAAATAAAATACGAAATAAAATAAAACCAAATAGGCAAATGTAAACTTCTATTCCATCTTTGCTTTAGAAATCTCCACAGGTTGCAGCATGGGCATAATTCTGCTATACTACACTGAAGTAGTGTTGAATCAAATAGATTTTTGTTCCAGATTGCTCCCAACAATCTGGGTCCTCATTTTAATGACCTAAGAAGGATGGAAGGTTGAGTCAACCTTGAACTGGTGAGAGTCGAACTGCCATACTGCTGGCAGCTGGCAGTCAGCAGAAGTAGCCTGCAGTACTGTATTCTAATCACTGTGCCACTGCAGCTCTTAAAAGATAGACTATCAGAAATATGAATATCAGGGGTGGGCTTCAAAAATTTTAGCAATTGCTTCTCTGACCGGTTGCTGGGTGGTCATGGCCAATGTGGATGTGGCCTAGTCAGCCTCCTGCACCATGGTTGGGGGGCATTTTTGCCCTCCCTGGGTTCTGGAGGCTTACATGGAGCCTCCGGGAGGGTGAAAATGGCCCCCTTGGGCTGCAGAGGCCCTCGGGAGGCCCATTTTTCACTCTCCCTGAGCCTCCATGCGGGCCCTGCACTTACCTGGTATCCCAAACAGGCCATGTGGGGACTCCTGGGAGGGGTGGGATGGGCGGGGCAGGGCCAGCCAGGACTGGGATTTGATGGTTCACCAAACTAACCATAAAATTAGCTATGGGTTTGTCCAAACCAGGGCAAACCAGTAGCAGGCTATTCCTGAAGCATACAGCTATGCTTAAACATGAACAAATCATCCAAAATCCATTGAAACCTACTATTCTTATTTTAAGCTAAGTCTCATTTGAGTTGAGCTCATTTCCCATTGACCTTATAGACTCCTAGATGTAATTTGCCCAGATGTGGAAGATTTGTCATTTCTTACTTCATTAGCTAGCCCAAGCTAATATTTCCTGATGGTCAGTAATTCAAGTACTTATTAGGTGAAATCCTGCTTGAGTTTTTATTTTTAGATAAGCCAATATTAGCTAATGCCACCATGTGGGTTGGCAATAATCTTTCTGCAACTATCAAATATAAACAGAAATATGTGCAAATTTTAAAATTCTCCTGAACACCTCACCATCATGGGTTTAATAGAACACTTTTGGAAATAAATGAGAGCCAACAGGAGTTAAGGCATCAGGTGAGAAACTGAGAGACTGTAAATTCCACTCAATCTTTAGGCACAAAACCAGCTGGGTGGCTTTGGGCCAGTTACTTTCACTCAGCCTAGACAGGAAACAATTGCACACCACTTCTGAAACATCTTGTCAAGAAAAAGGCAGATTCTGAGAGTCAAAGAGTTCTGTCTGTTTAGCCAAAGCCTCTCCATGAAATGGACACTGAGGTAAAGGACAGCTTTTAATATGTGTAACTCATAAGCTGTCTTGTCTTAATGCAACCTTCCAAATGTGTGAGCCTTCCAACTCCTGGAATTTTTCACAAAACCCATTCTTCCCTTTGTAAGCACTATCCAGACTGTAATGGGACAACATCAAGGACAGGACACAATTATCGAGTTCACTGCCACCAGACATAGTGATGATCATTTCCAAACATATGTACAAACGCAGCACCTGTCTGCAACCTCTTAAAGCAACCACCTCTTTTCCTGGGATCATGCAAGGGCATGGCTGCTTTGAAATGAGCAGACAGTGCTATATCCTTGGTTCTCTCTGAGCTTGCTTGTTTTCTTGCCTGTTTCATTACCCTAACAAGGTAACATCATCAGTGCTAGTGTACCGCACACCACTTACTACCATAGCACTGATGTTACCTAGTCAGTGTAATGAAACATCTGTCAAAAAACAAGGAAGCTCGGGGAGCACCAAGGACCCCTCATTTCAACCCTGAGCTACAAATATTCTCCTTTATTGATACAGTGCTAAATGCCTGTTTCCCACACTTCCCCACAAGTGCTTTTTGAGGATTAAAATGGCCAATCACTTCTATAGCTGAACAAAAATAATTAGCCTTCTTGCAGGTGCCTTCCTTGTTCTTATAGGTGTGATACATAATTGTTGCATGGCAACTTTTGTGAACCTTACAAATCCAAGGACATAGCAGCACAGAATTTTTAAGACAAACATGAAAAAGAACTGCATGGCTATCTGCCCAACACATAATGAATGCAAAATTGGCTGCCCTGGGACAAAGCACTTTTTGTACTGCTGCAGCTGACATGGCAGCATTAAATCAGACTGCCAGGCTGTGAAATCAATGAAACTTCCTTCCAAGTTCAATAGATTTGGAGCTCTGTGTTAAGAGTCAATACTAAGAACTTATCTGAGTGATTTTATCACTCAGGGAAAAAAGTTGTGAAAAAGAAAAGAAGATTCATTCTAACAATATGTAATAAACTTATTATTGAATAAAATATATTACAAAGGGAGATGTTTCGTGAGATCATATATATGTAACAAGTATCCTAGATTAGGCAATTTGTCCATTAAATTCTTATTGTCTGATCTAGCTGGCAATACTTTTCCACAGTAGAGGTTTTTCATGATATTTGTTATTTACTTCCTTTTAACTGGAGAATGAGTTTGGAAACTTTTGTATGCAAAGTGCTATTTTATTTGCCTTGAGCTGTTTTCCCTTGTCCAATAACTAATTATTTGGTTCTATGCAAAGTGCAATCTGCATCCTTGGTAGATAATCCAGGAAAATTCAGAAGGACAGGTCTCTCACTAGCTGTGCTTATTGTTTATTTGTATTGTGCTGAGGCAAAAAACAAAATGGCAGCTTCTCTCTAGTCCACCTAATCAACCTTATTTTAACAGTGGGAATGGACAGCATTTTTTGCCACAACAAGGGCAGCAAAATAGTGCTAGCGCACATAGCTTTCGACATAGGGAATCACAACTAAGATGCAGCACATCATATAAAGCAGTCAAGGTTCTATGAATAGAATATTTGTGTAAAATAAATCAGACAAAGCAAACCTACTTCTCTCAACAATTTATCATTGGAAAATAATACCACAATTGTGAACCTTTGATGTACCAGTATCTGTTGACTTTTTTCTTTTTATTCTGTGGTTTAAGGTTAATGGTAAACTTCAATTTTATAAAACAAACCATCTTACTATTCTGTATAGTCTGCAAATATTATATTAGCATCAGCTAATTCAAATTGAAAAAAATATCTGCTGTAGGGGATTTTCTCATTCAGCAACCACTATTGTTCTAAGGGTCAAGACATTAATTATGCTTCTAAATCTGTGGGTCTGTTTTTGAATACGTGCCATATTATAAACTGGAGGGAGAATATATTCCCTTTGCCCTTGTCATATTCCTCATCTAAATTGGAAAGCCAGTATCTGCTGTTTCCTGGAGGAGATACAGTCTACCTGCAGTCAGCCTCTGACACATCTCAGTCAATAAGTACCACACTATTCAGAACACAGATATAGTATTTTTATATCATAATTTAGAATACATAAGATGTTTCCCCTACCATAGGTGATGCTTGGTGGGAAGAGAAACAAAGCCAGGACAATCTCCCAATCACATTTATTTATTTATTTGTTTGTTTGTTTGTTTGTTTGTTTATTATTTGATTTATATTGCCACCTATTCACCCATGGCATAAAACTTTCCTTAAGTTTTGCTGATTGAGGCTGAAAGGGCAGCATCTGCCTTTTGATTTGTTCCTGAAATACAATAAGGGCTTGGCTGATGGAGTTGTGCAATTTACAGTCAATGGGGAATCCAGTGGGAAGTTGCAAGCCACAGTCAGCTTGCAAGCAGGTTGGCAGGTAAGTAAGTGGCTGCTGGTGGCTTGGGGAAATGCCAGGGCATGATTGCTGCCAGGTGCCTCAGGATATACAGGTAGCTGCCATGGGTAGGAGATGGCATAGGTAGCCAGGGTCCTCAGGAAAAAAAGCCACTGGAATGGAAACAACTTACCAAAGCAACATGCAACTTTCTCTGCCAGCTTCTCTTTTGACTTTACTTGTCAGGAAGGTTGCAAATGGTGACTGTGTGACCATGGGACTCTGCAACCACTGTAAATGTGAGTCCATTGCCAAGTGGGAGGTACTATGATGACTGGAACTACAAGATCCTGTCATAAGTACCATCATAACTTTGAATGGTTACTAAACTGATTAACTGAGGACTATCTGTAACTCTACTGTGTGTTCTTTTCAGATCCCAACCCTGAAATACTAAATCATAAATTTCAAGCAAAGATTTTCAAGATTTGCCACTACATTCATTGTCTTGTTTAAAAATATGGGAGTTTGTTTCTTCCTGTAACAAAAGGAACAAATGTTCTATAAAATTAAACCTTCAAAAAACCAGAAGTTTAAAAAGTATTTTTTAAAAAAGTATCAAAAATGTTTGTAAAAATTTTTATACAGATGATACTTTAGATGTTTGCAAACATCTAAAAAAAAAAAAAAAAGCAAGTTAAATGTGCCAACCAGATTGTCATGGATTGATTCTTGGTTTATTACTTTAAAAAAAAACTTAAATATCTACTAACATTATCCATCAATTAAATCTGTAAATTATCATTTTAAGGCCATTCATAGACTACTTTAACCTCTTTTTTTTAACCACATAGTTAATCTTCTCCATTAAATTTGTTCATATTATTAGTAAGCCTTTAAAACAAATTCCAAATTCTAAGGAAAAATATCTATTTTAGAAATATAACTATACTGTCATATTATACTGCTTTACTGTTGACTCTACAACTAACTAGAGGTTTTAATAGCTTAGGTGTAGACTCTTTCTTACACTAAATAAGATAAAGACATTTATCTGAAGTCTGATTCTCCCATTATAAAACAGTGACTGTACAGTGGCATATACATTACTGGTGCTTTTGTAGAACAGCTTTTTAATATTAATGTTTTAGTGTATATTTTTGTTATATGGTTGACCAATGAGAAAGAAGGGCCTTAAGATTTAAAGGAATCTAATTGACGTTTCCCTGTTTCAATTTTTCTTACCTGTCTATTGTTTGTTTTTAAGGATAAAGTGGAACTAATTCTGCAAACTGAATTTGACCCCAAATTAGTTTGGCACAGAGCCATCCAAGAAGGGTTCAAAAAGGTCAATATGGCCATGCAACTGAAGTCCTGTCCCCTTTTAATGCATATTGTCACAGATTTCAAAACAAGCAGATCTTTGATCGTTCAGTCATGGCCACCATCTTGATTCTTTTTTTGCTGCTCTTTAGGCACAGAAAGCTAAGAGAACCTGAAGAAAAAAACGTGAAGGGAAAGAGTAGAGGTGACTAACAGGAAACAGGAGAAAAGAAAAGTATAAGCATCCAGGAAAACAGGAGGTTTGAGATAAGAAATTCTAGATAAGCAGGGAGTTTTGCACCTTTAAACAGAAAAGTCATATTCCATATTGTTTATTCATGTACTGGTATTGTTAATAGTTTGATTGTTGGTAACAAACAGGCCAACCCGGTCAGCATACAATACACCACTAAGCAATGCCAGGAAAAGAGCTCATACGAGACAAAATAACATCAGATTAAGAAATCTATATTTCTAATCTTAGGTGGGGGCAGGAAGATTTTAAACTATTTAGCCCTGCCCTCAATTTACAAATCATGCCATTTCTAAGTAGAAAAAAAATGCTTTAGCAAAATAATATATCCCACAAAAAATAAAGAAGAAAAAAATGTGCTGTTTTTAAACTTATCAATGGATGAAGATAAAATAGCACAATATTTAAAGTCAAACAAAAATGTACTGAGTTTGGCTATATTAAAAAAACAACTTAGATGCATCAGGAAACACATAAATATTGCAACCACCAACACAGGACAAGCACAGGTTTGAGATACATTCAGGCTAAGCATTGTGAATACTCGCTGCATCTTCTAGATTAGTTTTCATCATATATGGTCATAGAAGCCCTGGGGGTGTGGTCTCCCAAAACCATCTCTCAGAGGTACCTGTCATCAAAATTATTTGTCAGACATTGAAGAGATTTACAATCTTTAAAATATCACTCTTCTCATTATTACTTTTCATTTGTTAAAAATAGCCTTTTATGAAAATATATTTTTGTTAATATTTAATGTGTTCTTATTGCTATTTGTGCATGATTTAATAAATAAATATTCTATGCATGGATCAGTAAATAAAACCTTTAAGCCCATGTCACACTGCACCAACGGATGGAAAGAGGATGTAAAACGGAGAGAAACACTTGCGGTTAACGCGCATTCATCCATTCTAACTCACTTGCGTCCCTTATTTTCTCTTCCTCTCTATCCGTCCAGCATCCGTCGACTAGGTTCCAGTCTCACCAAAAAGTTTGACTGCCTCAATAACTTGTTTGAGCCGGAAAATGTATCCAACGCGTCTGCTTCTGCATCCGCTACGCATAGCAGACATCCGTTCTGTATCCATCGTCATCTGTTACGTGTCCGCTTACCATCTCCTTAGGCAATCCGCTGCGGGCAATCCGCGGCAACTCAAACCACTCCAGCAGTGAGAAACGAGTAGAGACGGGACGGGCAGACGAGCCAGTGTGAAGTTGGGGACATAGACGGAGTTCGGGGAGACGATATGGCACAGACAGCAGGTGTTGGAACGGAGGTGATAAAAAGCGTGGCAGCCACAGGTTACAAAAGCGAGTTTAAAGTTCGGGGGAACGGGGTGGTGGTCACGTAGGTGGGGGACGGGGGGGCGGGGGGACTTCGTATGGTAAGGATGCTAGAGCATGCCTAAGAGGATGCCAAAAGGACACCAGCAGAACAACTATATTTCCTATAAAAAGCGGGAAGCAAACCCACGTGGATCTCAGCAGCCCTGCTGTGCAGACTCTGCAGCCGCATTTGGCCTCTTTGCGCTCTTCCACACATCCATTAGTCCACCATGGAATCGTAACACAGTCTTTGGTAGCCACCACGTTCTGCAACAGTGCGAACCACTCTAACAGGCTCCTTTCAAACTGTGCTACAGAAGCGAAAAGGAGGTGGCCAAAGAAGCTCTCAGCGTCCGAGATGGATCAGGGAGAATAGCAGAGTATGGGACTGTACAACAGCTGATGTTGGTAGCTGAGGAATGAAGACCCTTCGTGCATTCCAAGAACTTCAGAGGATGCCTCCAGCCATGTTTGACAAAAGTTGTGAGCAGCCTGAGACCTACAGGTGCGCCCAAGCAGAGCCACCAACCTCCAGTCCAGCCCTGGATCCCGTGAGGCTCAAGGTGGCCACTGACTCTGGTGCCACCTGGCCTCCGCACCACCTCAGGCTGCACCCGTTAGAGGGGACCTTATCTCGGATATCAAAGGATGTCCTAGAGGATGCTAGAGGATGCAAAGGGACCACCCTATACTGCCTATACAAACCGAGGGCAAGCAACTGGTCTGCACTTCTCACTTTCAGACCACGCTAGCCCACCACCCCCTGACCGTCAGAGCGCCTCCCTGCAGCCATTCATCTCACTCTTCCCTCTTTCCACAGCATTCCCAGTCAATCTCCCACCGTGCGATCGCTCACCACAGTGCCCTTTTGCACTCCACTCCCTTCCTGCAACAGTCGTCACGAAGCCATCTATCCCAGGGCTCTCCTCAACTCTACTACAGTGGCCGAAAACAAAGCAGGCAGCCAAGAAGCCCATCTGGAGGTCCGGAACAATGGATCGGGAGCAGCAGCAGTATACAGACCTGCTTACAAGGTACGCTGATCTCTCTCAGGACACGACACTCTCTCGTGTTCCCAAGACAACTTTCTTGAGGATGCCTCCAGCCCATTTTGACGAAGTTGTTGCAGCGCCTGACACCCAGGTTGACCAAGGCACACAGCAACCTTCCCCGGCCCAGCCCTGGGCGACTCTCTCAAACTCCTGGTGCCTCGCTACCTCCCTAGCCTCAGCGGACCACCTCACAAAAAGCACTTCTTGCAGTCTGCTAAGGCTGCCACACAACACCATCAGCACCAGTCTGAGTCCGATCATAGCAGGAAGAGTATGCTGAGGCTTAACGGCTTTTGGGAGGGCTTGCCACAAACACACCATCAGATGCCAATTTCGTGGAGAGAGACATATAAGGACGTGCCAGGCACAATTTTCAGTGAACGGAAGAGGCTCCAATTACCCTGGACAGTCGGCCGCCTCCCTCACCTACTGCACGGCCTCCAAAATGTGTGAAAGTCCTGATAAAAAAAAAGAGTTAACCAGAGTGCTCTCTGACGTTGAGACTATCAGTAAGTGCGTGAACTATATCGCCCCACAGCCGTGGTGTGAGCCATTAGGATGGTGGCAAAGCACGTGGCCTGAGACTCTAATTATTGCCATGCCAAGCTCGACTCCACCTTTACCTCTTCAACTAACACAGAGGCCTTCCCTTTCAGCATCAGTCCTGCATTCGCCAGTGGCCCTCATAGTCGTGTGGACTACAACGAGCAAGCTTCACTGTACATCGTGTGCGTTCAGCGCCACGTGGCATACAACTTCAGAAGTGCCCCTACGCGAGATCCAGTCTACGAGGTACGCCCACTTCCATGTTCCACACATTACAAGGGCAGTGTAGGCAACATATATGGAACGCGAGACGCTCGATCGACAGCAAGCACTGGCCCTACTTTCAGCCTTCCGTTTAGTCCGAGCATCAGATGCTACCGTCCTTCTGCTCCCTTCACAACCCTACCTCAGAAGCCCTTTACCACTTCCAGAACTCGGCTCCCCGGACCTGTGGAAGCATGACGTACAAAAGATTCATGATCCATCGATGCTTCAGGCTAGGGCTCATCTTTCACATGTCAACCAAACTATGCCTCAGGGTCCAGGTAGCAAGTACAAGCAAGCGGCCCGTATGTCTAAGCCTCGAGAAAACGCCGTAATTGATCGCTGGCCAACAGGTTCCAGGTTACTTCTCACCAACCAGTGGGGGCCAGCATTTGGCGCCAGAACCGTGAGAGGGAAATTGCTTCAGTGGAACGCTTTGCTGCATCACTGCTACAATGCTCTAGTGCGCAGCCCGCCTACCCATTGTGTTGCAGCAACAGTGATCTCTAGCCATGGACCTCCAAACAAGAGCAATTCCGGCCACATGCGACCTGCGGAATGGACGCGTAAGGGCGAAAACCCTGTGTAGACACTGAGCTGCTGCCAAAACGACACACAAGAGCCCTAGCAACTAGAGCCTCACGTGATTGGCGACCAAAAGCAGTGCTCAACTACATAACCTCCTGGATGGACGGAGGCTGGTGGCAACGTGCCCCAGCTGGAGCAGATGGAGTTGGCAAGAACAGGATGATAGATGCTTAATGATGCTATAACCTTCAGCCTGTCGTCATACACACTGATGAGCAGATTCTGGCCATGCTATGTATTAGCGTGGCCCTACCTACAATGAAGACAGGCCTATTAAACATATAATCCAGATGATTCAAAATCCTCGTCATGGACAATCTCTACTTCATGTTCAGAACTCGTGTGGATCAAAGCCTGTGTCCATTGTTACCTCATTGATAATGAAGTGAGACCTGATATGGGATGTGCAACCTGTTCGAAGGGTTGGACCATACAGCTCTACCAGCGACTTATTGGTGCTTGCACCTGCAGAGGCAAGGTCGTGTATCTATCCCACAGCGTAGTTGTGGTAGCCCATCCAAAAGAAGAACGGGGTTTTATCCGCTCATGCCCCTAGTCCACCCACTGACATCATGTTCCAGCGTACTTTCTCTAAACCCTCCCAAAGGAGCCATTAGTGCCCTGGTCCAATGCGCTGCTAACTGCTTACTGCTCTCTCACCCCATCAGACCACCAAAGCGGATAGTAGGCACTCCGTGTGGACTGATCCCCATCGAGCCCATCTACTTTGTGCACAAAACTCCATCCTCCAAGATGCGCACCCCTGATCCTACCTCGCCAGCTCTTGCCAACTGCAACTCAAGTGCAGGTACCATGCTCCGAGCAAGCACTTGGCTCAAAACAAGGAGGCTTAAGGACCAATGTTTGAGGAAACCAGGTTATCTCAAGCCTCGAAGAGGCTTGTTATAATTGGTAAGCTAGAGCAAGGAGACAATAAACATGAACCTAAGTTATGGTGGAGGCAACTCAGAGGGAGCTGTGCAAAGGCCACAATCAGAGCTCTCATGATGCTAATGAGGTATAAGAATAACAAAGCATGCTAACACAGACAAACATCTCCTCGACAAAGTCACTAGATGTGCCGCAATACAAAGCTCACCACAAGCAATAGAAGATCAGCGCGTGAAGGCCACTGCCAAGTGCCTCTGGCACCCTGTCGTTTGTGCACATGGCGGAGAGGATGCTGGCTCCCTAGTCATCTCGAGGGGTGAAGGGTACTCGCTGGTGCTGGCTCCTTCAGAGCCTGTGGTTTGCGTCCGACTTGCGCATGCTGGAGATACCGTGCGGTTCGTAGGAAGCTCTGGCAATCGTGGTGGAGTGTGGAGCGCTTTAGGACCACCTTGAGAACATAGATGCGAAGCGGCATTATAATACAAGGAGCCCGGGTGTGTTGCAGAGAAGATATAAGTGTTATGCGAGGAGAGACTTAGAGCTCGCCACTAGTTAGACATTGTGTTGTGAATGAGACCCTTAAACATATTACCATTGAGGCCTAGGTGAGTGATCTCAGGCGTCGCACAGCTGACTGGAAGGTGACAGTAGTGATTCCACTTTGAGGCTTAACGGCGTTGTGCCCTCACTCGTGATGCTTGCACTGGGAGATGGCTTAGTGTAATCGATCAATGCTCCCACACTATTAGCCATCCAAAGGTGTTCGGGCGTGCCTTTGCATTTCCACACTTGGGTTGCTGCTATGCCTCGCTGGCTCCACCCCACTGCTTCTTAACCTTTCCCTTAGACGAGCAATGGGTCTCAGGCATCAGTGGGGGCTATCAAGCGCTCGCAAGTGCTAAAATGTGTCCACCAAACTTTTATAGGCAAATAAACGTGGCACGAAATGGATAGAGAAGTGGGTTGGCATTTGGTTGTGTGAAAATCAACATAAAACTTTATTGAACAACAAGTCTGCATTCCGATGTGATCATTAGCACTTAAATATAGAAAGTGGGCTAGCGTGCGCCCATATGGTCTGCACTGGACAGTCTTTTCCTTGCGTACAAATAAAGCTGTCCTACAGCCGTGGTGTGCGAGGCCATGGGAGAAGGCTGGAAGGCGGTGAAAGCCTCATCAGATCCTCGTGTTGAGCCAGATAGCATCCTGTGCGATCTCATACTGGCAGCAGGTGTGAGTGCTCGATGTGGCCCCTGTCTCAGGGGGTGAAGGGTCAGGTGCTTGTGGGTGGTGGGAAGGTTGTCTGGTTTTTGGAAGGATTAGAGTGGGCCATAGGAGAGTGCCATGGCCCATTATTTCGAGGACAACCAAGAGAACAGGTGGGTTGATTGGGGGGAAGGATTGTGTTGATGCCCTTGGTTTCCGATTTTCACCCGAGTCCTTTCCCCATGCCAGTTTTACTGGGGGTTCCGCCATGGTCCCATTAGTCTGGTCAATAGGTGAGGGAAGGGGCTGTGGGCTCTCTATCGAGGAGCCCCTAGTACTGATGACAGAGTGTATGAGGCCAGGCTTGGATCTGTGGGGTGGAGGAATGGAAGTAGTGTAGTGGAGGCTGTTGTGGTCTGCAAGGCTGGCTGAGGGAACTGGCCGTGTATCCAGGCCAGCATCTGATTGGACTACTGTGAACAAGTATGGGTCGGATCGCTGTCGACGTATGGTGGCATCTATTGGCTGTGGCTGATTGTACCAGGGCGTGAGTATATCGGTGGAAAATCGAGACTGGAAAAACGGTGGCAACACGGTGACGTCAGATGAGACTGTGCCTTTGGATGAGAAGGGCTGCTCCGATGTGAGGATCTTACGCATGAATAGGCGGCGCTTTCCCTGGCTTTACCATAGCGCTGGTAGGTGTGGGAAGCTGGATTGGTTGGAATGGGATGCGGACATCACCTGGGTGTGTGACAGAGTCATACCTCTGGACCTGTCGGTCGGAGCAGGCAGGGTCCTACGTGCAGTTCTGGGAGGGTGTGGGTCTCGAAGCAGCTCTCTCCCCTGTGCCATTCTGGCGTCCTTATCCTAGTATTTCCCTCTCCCTTGCCTTTAGCTGTGGATATGCGCAGCCATTTCGCGTTGTGAGAGCTAGTTGGTGGGGTTGAATGTGCGGGTTATAGGCGTGATTGATTATATAGGGCTTGCGGTTGGAATGGACATGAGGAGTCAGTGCCGTTCTCCTTTTCTCCCACTGCGCCATTGCGGAGCCTCACGCGCTACTTAGCCATTGGTAGTTACAGCTGTCGGGCGGGGTGCCAGCTGAGAGGAGGAGGATCTTACGCTGTCGGCGTGGCATGTCCGTTCATTTGGCACACTTCCACAGTATACCTGGGCTCTGGAGACGAGGCTGGACTCTTCTGCCGGGTGTCCACGTAGAATTCCTCTCTCCTCAGCAGCGTATCCCTCTCTCGTCTTCCGTCTCTGGGCCCTCTCCTTGGCTGTGTCTGGGCGTTTCTTGCCTTTCTGCGTGAGCAAGAGCTGGGGGGGTTGTGGATGCGGCTTTAGGACTTAGTGGTTCGAACTCGATTGTCTCCTTTTTCTCGCCACTCCACACCACGGGAGTCCTCTATCATCACTCCATCACCGCTTACCACACCATGTCCGCTGGGTTCTTCTGGCCATGTGACACGCTCCCACAGATAACCTCGCTCCTGGAGACATGGGAAGGAGACTGACGATTCCTTCTGGCCGGGGAAGAGGACTGCGCTCCCGTCAGCACGGCCTCAGCGCAGGACTCGCTTGATTTGCTCCAGGCAGGGTCGTTAGATTGCGTGATGTGGGCTG
>BHFT01051654.1:0-48526 GCA_004320025.1 Laticauda laticaudata
TGTATCTATTGTGTGCTCTTGTATTGTTATGATTGAAGCTGAAGTATTCATTTGCAGGTAGGACATTGCAATGTATAATTTTATGTGCCATATTTAGATTGGACCGGAGGTGACGTAGTTCTCGGTCTTCTAGGTCAAGAATTTCAAGTCTAATGGCATAAGATATTCTGCAATGAGTAGAGGAGCGGAGGACTCTTCTTGTGAAATATTTCTGGACTTTTTCAATTGTGGTAATATCAGATACATGATATGGGTTCCAGACTGATGAGCTGTATTCAAATATTGGTCTTGGAAAGCCTAGCTCAGAATATCTGGCCAATGTTTACAGTCCCTTCAAACCTTCCCTATGAAGGGTGCAGCTGAACAATTTTTTTATTTTTACACGACACGGCTACTTCGGCTAATCCTCAACTTACAACCACAACTTAGCCCTTGTATGTGTGTTCATGTAGTGTGTTGTGTGTTAAGTAAATTTAGGACTCGGTGCCCTGTGCAGGTATACCTCAACTTAGAACCCCAATGGAATCCAGACTTTCTGTTGCTAAGCGAGACAGCTGTTGTGTTTTCCCCATCTTCTGACCTTTCTTCACACAGTTATTAAGCATATCATGGCAGTTATTAAGTTAGTCACACGGTTCTTAAGCGGATCTGGTGTTCACATTCATTTTGCTTGTCAGAAGGTCACCAAAGGTGACATGACTCCGAGGACACTGCAACCCGTCATAATATGAGTCACTTGCCAAGCGTCTGAATTTTGATCCCATGACTGTGCGGTGCCGCAATAGTCACAAGCATGATACACTATCCTATATTTTTTTCTGTGCCATTGCAACTTCAAATGGTCACTAAATGAACTGTTGTAAGTCAGGAACTCCCTGTATCTGTGTTCCGATTTTCACTCAGGACCCGGCCTGTTGCTGCATTTGAAATGGATGCAAAGGACAAAAAACACAGCTGGATCGCTGCAAGATCGATCATTTGATCCAACAACCGTTTGACTGGGATGGTATAAGGCTGTGATGGCAAACCTATGGCACGTATGCCACAAGTGGCACACAGAGCCATTTGTGCCAGCACGTAAGCTGTAGGCAAATTTACCTCACTGCACATGCACATGCCTCACAGCTGATTTTTCAGCTGGTTTGAGGCCTTTTTCAGCCTCTCAGAGGCTTGGAAAAAGCCTTTGCAAGGATTTTCAGGATGAATAATAGGCCCGTTTCATCACTTCCTGTAATACTGGAAGTGACTAAACGGGCCTATTATTCATCCAGAAAAGCCTTGCAAAGGCTTTTCCCAAGCCTCTGGGAGGCTGATAAAGGCCTCAAACCAGCCAAAAAAATCATCTGTGAGGTGCAGTTGCGGGTAAGGGGGTGACATGGGTTGGTTTGCATGTGCATGTGTGGGTGGCATGGGGGGGCACACATTGCATTCTGGGTGCTGGCACGTGAGTGTATGCGTGCTGACGCACGCACAATTTTTGGCACAGGAGNTTGCATTCTGGGTGCTGGCACGTGAGTGTATGCGTGCTGATGCACGCACAATTTTTGGCACAGGAGCCCAAAAAGGTTAGCTACCACTGGTATAAGGTCTCCTGCCTTGAGCAGTTGGTTGGCCTAGATGACCTCTGAGGTCCCTTCCAGCCCTATGAGACTATGTCCTAAGAGGCGGTCCAAGTCAGCCTGGGTAGCTAGACATTACAAAAAGGCCAAGCATGGGATCCCCACTGCCCTGGAGATCAGCTCAGTCGAGGGAGCAGGAGGACATCTCTCCCCTTCCTCTTGTTAGGAAGATGAGACTTGTGTGGGTGTCTGTGGTTAGAAAAACATAGCTGAACAGGTTTTGTGTCGCTTCCTACGAAGCTCCCACTCACGTGAGGTTTCTGAAGGAAAGGAAGTTTACGGTGCCCACACCCACTCAATGCCTGCCTCTTGCCTCCTGCACATTACAGATCCACTGAGCAGATAAAGAAAGGTTTAATGGGGCCCAGACATCCACAAAGTCCTACACTTAGGCAAGAAAAACCATACAGACTGGGTGAAACCAGGCTCAGTAGCATTAACTGTGAGAGGGATCTTGGAGTCTTAGTGGACAACCAGCTAAATATGAGCCAGCAGTCTGCAGTAGCAGCCAAAAAAGCTAAGTTGCATTAACAAAGGGATACTAATGAGGTACTAATATAACTCTATAAAGCCTTAGTAAGACCATACCTACAGTACTGCATCCAGTTTTGGTCACCACATTATTAAAAAGATGTTGAGACTCTAGAAAAAGTGCAGAGAAGAGCAACCAAGATGATTAGGGGACTGGAGGCTAAAACATATGAAGAACGGTTACAGGAACTGGGCTTGGCTAGTTTAGTAAAGAGAAGGACCAGGGGAGACAGGAGAGCAGTCTTTCAATATTTGAGGGGCTGCCATAGAGAGAAGGAAGGGGTCAAGCTATTTTCGAAAGCGCCTGTAGGCCAGACAAAGAATAATGGATGGAAACTGAACAAGGAGAGATTTAACCTGGAAATAAGGAGAAACTTTCTGACAGTGAGAACAATCAACCAATAGAACAGCTCTGACTTTGGAAGTTGTGGAAGCGCCATCACTTGAGACCTTCAAGAAGAGATTGGACTGCCATTCGTCAGAAATGGTGTAGGGTCTCCCGCTTGGGTGGGGGGTTGGACTAGATGACCTATAAGGTTCCTTCCAACTCTGATTATCTGTTATCTGTTAACTTACAAGGGACACCGTCTTTGCCATCGCATGTGCAGAAAGTTGCCTTTGTCTTGCTCTCCAGCCCAAAGCTATTCTTGCTTGAAAGGTAAAGATTCCCCTCGCGCATATGTACTTGTTGTTTCCAGCTCTTGGGAGTGGTGCTCATCTCCATTACAAAGCCAAAGAGCCATCCGAAAATGTCTTCTTGGTCATGTGGCCAACAGGACCAAATGCCGAAGGCGCACGTAACACTTTTCCCTTCCCACCAAAGGGGTTCCTATTTTTCTACTTGCATTTTTTACATGCTTTCGAACTGTTAAGTTGGCAGAAGCTGGGACAAGGAACGGGAGCGCACTCCATTACACGGCACAAGGGATTCGAACCGCCGAACCTCTCTCTCTCAGCCAGCTCCACTCCCTCTTCTCCCTCGGAGCTCTCAGGTTGCTTGGATGCTGATCCTGACTCCCACGCCTCCTTCTCCTCCCCTGATTCAGCTGCTGGAGGAGCCAGTGGCCGATAGGCCACAACAGGTCATTTAAGCAAATCTGGCTTTCCCCTTTTGATATTGCTTGGCTGGGAAGGTTGCAAGCGGCAATGAAGTGACCCCAGGATGCTGCAACCATTGGACATGTATTCTGGTTGTCACATGCCCGAATTGTGATGACATGCATTTATGATGGTATGACAGTCATAAGTACAAGGATCGGGGGCGTAAGTCACTTTTTTCAGGACCATTGTAACTTGGAATGATCACTAAGTGAACAGTTTTCATTCGAGGATTTTCTGTCATCCAGATATTTGCAGCTTTCATCATTCCACTGTCATTGCCATGCTGTAGCGGTAATTACTTGGCAAGAAATCAGGAACAGATCTTCACTCTAAGGAATTGAACTAACTGTCTCCTGCAAACACCACTCCCCTTTTGCTCCTCTTTATTTCCTATGGGAGGGGCCATTCACCATCCACCTGTGCCTTTAGTCCCGAGTTGACCCTTGTTCCTTAACTATTCCCTTCTCCTGGCAGCTCTGTGCATGCACACATTGGGAACAGGCTCCAGCTTTTCTTCTGCCCTACTGATCTCCAACTTCGAAGGCAGCTGATAACTGTCAGATGGCCCTGGCTCCATCTCTGCCTCCGATGCAGAGTCCTCATCAGAGCCTTCTCTAGACTCCAGGACTGGCCCATGTTTCCCCCCAACCTCCTCACTGTCCAAGTCTGCCACCAGCTCCACTGGCCACTGGTGGGCCACAACACCAGCATTTTGATTCTCTAGGATGAATAGATCCTCTTCTCCTTCTGGTCAAATCCTTTGATATTTGAATATTTGTTTTATCCCATTCTACCTCTATTTTCTTCTCTTTGGACCTGATCTGTCATGCTGCTGCCTAATAGAATCTCCTCCCTGAAGATCAGGGTGCATGTGAAAAAAAAATGCATCAAGAGATGTGAGAATTGGCCAAATCTTATCTCTCAATCTTTCATATTTGAATAGTGGGTCTTCTGGATCTCCTTGTTATCCTGTTCAGCCAGAGAGATCAATTCAGCAAACAACTCCCAGGGAGGTAGACAGGGGTGGGATGCAAATATTTTTAATATATTTCTGTGGGTGTGGCTAGGTGGCCATGATCATGTGACTAGGTGAGCGTGGCTTCTTCTTTTGTGCAGCACCCCACACATATACACTCCATTTTTTTGCTTCCTGGGCCTCAGGGAAACCTCCTGGGCAAAGCATTAAGACAATGAAGGGGATCCCGGCACAGCTGATCATTGGAACAGCTGATCATTGGGAGGGGAAAAAAATACCAGTTCAGCCGAACTGGTAGCTGTTTTTTTATACAACCAGTTTGGCTGAATGGCAGCATTTACGAGTAGAATCCAAACACTGGTGGTGGAGAAAGATTGATTTTGAGCCACATTGATTTTCTGGAAATAAAAGGAAGTGGGGGAAGGCTTTTATTCGGCTAAGGAAAAGGGAAATAAATC
This sequence comes from Laticauda laticaudata, assembly GCA_004320025.1. Taxonomy (NCBI): domain Eukaryota; kingdom Metazoa; phylum Chordata; class Lepidosauria; order Squamata; family Elapidae; genus Laticauda; species Laticauda laticaudata. The sequence continues at coordinate 4,686 of BHFT01051654.1, forward strand.
TTAGGACCCTCTTTCTGATGCTAATTTATTGACGCTGGAATTTATTATTCAAGCACGTGTGCATTGTGCAGGGGTTATTCTGACATTTGCCACAAGAGGGCAGCACAATGTAATCTTTTGGCAGCCCAAACTTTCCATCATCCTTTTCAGAAAGAGATTATAGTATAAAGTCCTTGGTGCCATCTAAACTTGGTTGTTTGGTTGTGTAATATTTTGTTACTTGATTCGGTAACATCTTCAGTGCAAATGCATGTGGGGTCTTCTCTGTGTTTTTATATGGTAGTTTACCCTGCCAGTGTTAGTGGAGTGTGATTTTCTCCTTGATATTTCCTTCACTAGGGTATTGTTTTCTGCTTGATTGTTTGTCTGGTGTTAATTCTTGCTTTTCTGAATGTTGGCTGCTGTGGGCGTATGTTCTGGTTTCCTTCCTTCCTTCCTTCCTTCCTTGGAAGGAAGGAAGGAAGGAAGGAAGGAAGCATCCATCCATCCATCCATCCGAACAGAGTTGGAAGGGACCCTGGAGGTCTTCTAGTCCTATCCCCTGCCTAAGCAGAAGACTTTCTACTATTTCAGACAAGTGACCGTCCAATAGGCTGCTACTGGTTCACACCGGTTTGTGTGAACTGTTTGTAAATTTTATGGCCAGCTCGGCGAACCGGCGAATCCCACCCCTGGTTGGCCCTGCCCACCCCACTCTGCCTCTCCCAAGAGTCTCCACATGGCCTGTTTTGCATCTCAGGTAAATTCAGGGCCCGTGTGGAGGCTCGGAGAGGGCAAAAAATGGGCCTCCCTCCAGAGAGCCTCCGGAGCCCGGGGAGGCTGTTTTCATCCTTCCGGAGGCTCAAGAAAAGTATCTGGAGCCCAGGAAGTTCTGGAAGTTCCAGAAGGCCAGAATGGGCCTATTTCCAGAGAGCCTCCAGAGCCTGGGGAGGGAGAAAATGCCCCCCTCTGGCATCCCATTTTCACAACCAGGGTGGTGCAGGAGACTGACTAGGACACACCCACCATGGCCACGCTCACCCATCAACTGGGCAGAGAACCGGTTGTTAAACTATTTGAAATCCACCTCCACCTCCTTCCCCCCTTCTTTCTTTCTTCCTTCCTTCCTTTTTCTTTCTTTCTTTCTTTTTTTCTTCCTTCCTTCCTTTCTTTTCTCTCCTTTAAATTGTGTGTAAATATGGTTTATCTCTATGTGTCTATGGATGGCTGGTTCAATAATTGGGCTAGGATGCTGACAGTTTTCCAATTTAAACTATGCTCAAGTCTGAGTTTTTATTGTTCATCAAGCCTCACAGTTTAGGTCCACCTATCCAGAAGGTACCTGACTTGGAAAAAGCGGAGTAATGGAAAGTTCCCTTTCATGTGCATTTTGGGTTCCTTCACTGCTTTTAAATTCGATTTAACTGAGGTCAAGACTCTAAATATTGTTGTCTTTAAAAAATAAATGGCACTTCCCAATTTTGCAATTTCTTAATGAAAGCCTCAAACTCCTGTTTTGCAGCCCTTAGAGAATTCCCTAGCAAAGCGGGGACAATGTTTATAGCATGTTTGTGAAGATTCTCAATCAACCAGGTCATGATTGCCCCAAAGGTGCTTTTCAAAAGGCAACTGGTTCTTAGTTCTTTCTTGAAAAAAAATTACTTCTCATCCAAGAACAGAAGAAGATTCTTGGATGAGAAGCAAAACATTTTCAAGAAAAAGAAAAAAGAAAATCTAGTTGCCTTTTAAAAAAGGCAGAAGAAATATCCTTCTGGGTTCAGATCCAAGTGAGGAAAAAGACACTGGATTCATGGAAGTTGCTTGGAAAGAAGGTTGATTGATGAACAGGAGATCCTTGGAGATCTTGAGTGAAAAGGGAAGGGATGTTGAGAGTCCCTGGGTTTTATGCCCTCTCTAAGCTTTGAACTTCCTGGGACACAGGAAGAGTATCCTGACTGGTTGCTGTCAGGGGTCATAGCTAGCTTTGTAGGTTGTCTGTGTGCTAAGTTTGGTTGAAACTTGCTGGGTGATGCAATGAACGGCAATGAAATAGCTCTGCCTGAAGGAGGTAGAACTTTGTTATGTAGAATAGACTGGCCTTAATGGCCCATTAACAAAGGTGGTGGGCGTGGGCTGCTGAGTTTCTGCCTCTCTAAATTTCTACTTCTCTTTTAGGGGAAATATTCTGCCTTTTTGATGTATCCTAAAATATTTCATTTTCCTAGGGAGAGGGGTGGGTTTTAACTTCCAACAGGGGGCTACAGTGTGTTGTTCTGCATTATTAGGTTAGGATGGGTTTTAAACACCAAAATGAATGCCTTCAGTTTTGAGTTTCACACCTCACATCTCTCTAGCTCTTAAGCCAAACTTTTCTTCCTACATTCCTCTGCTCTAAAATATTCCCCTTGGGGAACAATTTACAGCACGTGTGTATTTCAGATTAATGGGGCTCAGGATTGTGCATGTTTTGAATTCCCTCTTCTTGAAGCAGTTTGGGTTCATTGGGACTCCCTTCTCAAGTCTGCCATAAATATAATTCTCCTGGTCCTACTTGAGGAAATGAAAAAGGTAACACGATCTGAGTTGCAACATTTCTGAAATCTAAGAGTTGAATGAAATTAAACCTGTAGCAGGAGTTCCATTTCAGGACGAAACAAGGAAAGTTGTTGGGGGCATGAGTTGTTTTATGTTTCAAGTGAGAATGATCTTCTGTTAGACAAGCCAGGATAGGAGTCTGGTGGTCTTTGTGCAGGAGAGAGCAAGGGTCCCAACTGGAATTATATTGAGAGAAGAACAAACTTTCTCAGAGGTTGTTCAGAGTCACCTTTGGATCATGAGTTGGGTGGTAAATAAATTTGATCATAATATTTGGAAGTACCTGGAAACAGCAGAATAAAAGAGAAAGAACTGGAGAAGATAACTGTTCTGTCCTAGGTCTCCCAAAAAGCATTAAATCAATCCTGAGTACTGGCAAAAACCTCTTTTATTATATTAATATGAATGAATTTATTTATTTATTTGTCAATTGCTTACAAGATAACAGATATAAGTATAAACATAGTTATGAATACATCAAATGGATACATATTAGAAAAATAAAAAGAAACAATAGGACAGGGACGGTAGGCACATTGGTGTGCTTATGCATGCCCCTTACAGACTTCTTAGGAAAGGGGTGAGGTCAATAGTAGACAGTCTAAGGTTAAAATTTTTGGGGTTTGGGGAAGAAACCACAGAGTCAGGTAAAGTATTCCAGACATTGACCGCTCTGTTGCTGAAGTTGTATTTCCTGCAATCAAGTTTGGTGCGGTTTACCTTGAGTTTGTATCTATTGTGTGCTCTTGTATTGTTATGGTTGAAGCTGAAGTATTTGTTGACTGGTAGGACATTGCAATGAATGATTTTATATACAGTACTATACTTAGATCGGACTGAAGGCAGTGTAGTTCTGAGTTTTCTAGGTCTAGAATTTCTAGTCTGGTGGCATGAGGTCTTCTGCAACGAGTATATTATATATTTCTGGACTTTCTCAAGTGGGTTAATATCAGATACATAATGTGGGTTCCAGACTGATGAGCTGTATTCGAGTATTGGTCTAGCAAATGTATTGTATGCTCTAGTTAGTAGTGTGATATTACCAGAGAAAAAGCTATGTAGGATTAGGTTAACAATTCTGTGGTCTTACACCTGTGGCCTTACTCCCACCTCAACTCTGAGTTCTTAATTGTGCCTTCTTTTTGGCAGGTCTGTGCACGAGCAGCCCTGGAACCGGTTCCAGAAGCTTCCCCACCTCACTGCTGTCCGAGCCCGAAGGCAGCTGATGACTGCCAGCCTGTCCTGGTCCCATCTCTGCTTCTGATGCAGAGCCCTTATCCAAGCCTTCCTCAGCCTCCAGAAATGGCCTGGATTCCTCCCCCACCTTCTCACTACTGTCCGACTCTACTGCCAGCTCCTCCAGCTGCCCGCAGGCCACAACAATAACTAAGTACAAAGACCTGCAAACAGAAATAGAATGACTGTGGTAAAAAGAAAGCCAAGATACTACCAATTGTGATAAGAGCCTTGAGTGCAATCTCAAAACACCGGGAACACCACTTAAACCACACCGGCATTGACAAAATCCCCATCAGTCAATTGCAAAAGGCAGCTTTACTCAGAACAGCTTACATCCTGTGGCGATTCTTTAAGTTCAGTTTCCCTCTTTAATGTTTTTAAATTTTTATTTATTCCTCAGACAAAAATTATATATTCGAATGAACACAATAAAAAAATTAAAATGTGACAGGGACGATAGCCATGTTAGTGAACTTACACACACCCCTTTAGGAACCTCTTAAATATGGTATGAGGTCCAGAGAAGTTAAGTTAGGAATTAAAACTGTGAAAGTTAGCTGAGACAACAAAACTGGGTAAGATATGCCAGACTTGACCAACACTATTACAAAAATCAGTTTTTTTTAATTGTAGAATTTAAAATGGTTTAGATGGTTGAAAGGGGTTGTTTTTACATACAGGTTGTCTTCAATCACAATTGAGTCCAAAATTTCTGCTGCTAAGCGAGACAGTTGATAAGTGAATTTTGCTCAATATTGTGACCTATTTTGTCATGATTGTTAAATGAATCATGACAGTTGTTAAGTTAATAACACGATTGTTAAGTGAATCTGGCTTCCCCATTGACTTTGCCTGTCAGAAGGGGGAATCATGTGACCCTGAGACATTGTGACTGTCATAAACATGAATCAGTTCCCATCAGTTTGATCACGTGACCATGGAGAGGCTGCAATGATTGTAAATGTGAAAAACAATCATAAGTCATTTTTTTCAGTGACATTGTAACTTCGAACAGTCACTAAACAAATGATTATAAGTTGAGGACAAGCTGCATTTTGGAGTTTTCATGCCCCTAATTTGAATGAAAGCAATTCTAGGATTGTAGCCGCCATACCACACTTTTCCTAAGAGGGAGAAGTACAAAATGGAGGCATTGCTAAGATGAAGGACAACGCTACGTGGGAGAAGACCATAAGTTGTCCAACAACTGCCAATGTTTTTGTCAGAACAAGGAGCATCCCATTGGTTGCAGAAACTTGGGAGTTTCTGTGAGATGTCATGAGGCCCATTGTTGCAAAAACTTGGGATCTTCTGTGGGATGTTTTGAGGCCCATTCAAAAGTGGTGGGAAGGTTTATGCGCTGGAGCCTCATTCTTTCCTCGGGTCCCCTGTACAGCAACAGATGTTGAACAGCTGGATCTGAGCAATGCCAGAGTCACTCGACATTCAGGATGTGGAGAGATTAAATCACTATTCTCAAGGCAACAATTTACTGTGTGAGGTCCTCTCCCTGCTGAGAAGCAAGTGACAGCTAAGAAATAAAGAAACAAGACCCAGAAACAAAAGCAGACTTATTATTTTTACATCCCCTTCCAAGCAAGCCATGAAAACACAATCCCTTTTCCAAAGAGATTGCACTCTGAATCGTTTTGAATAAAAACTCACACCACCACTTTTGCAGTTACAAGAAATTGATTTTTTGATTCTTTCTTTCTCTTTCCTTCCTCCCTCTCTCCCTACTTCCCTTGCTCCTGCCCCTGTTTCTTTCATTTCTTTGTTTCTTGCTGCTTTTTTCTTTCTTTTTCTTTCCTTCTGTCCTTCCTCTATCCCTCTCACCCACCCTCCTTCTATTTCTCTTCTTTCATCCCTCACTTTTTTTACTTCCTTCCTTTTTCTTTCTTTCTTCTTCCCTCCCTCCCTCTTTTCTCCTTCCTTTCGTCCTCCCTCCCTTGCTCCGACCCCTATTTCTTGCTTGCTTGTTTTTTCTTTCCTTTTCCTCCCTTCCTCTTTCCCTCCCTTCCCTCCCTCCCACTATTTATTTTCCATCCTTTAATTTCCTTCCTTCCTTTCTTTCCTCTTTCCCTCCCTCCCACTATTTCTCTTCTTCTGTCCCTCTTATTTCCTTCCTTCCTTCCTTCCTTCCTTCCTTCCTTCCTTCCTTCCTTCCTTCCTTCCTTCCTTCCTTCCCTCCCTCCCGCCTTCAATTAAAACAGTTTACTAAACTAAATAAGCCCAATTCTTTGGCTTCATGTGCCTACTATGGATGGATATGAGGATGATGACCTGGTTCTCCACAGCATACAAAGATGCTGGCTGAGTTCCTACAACCCCAAATGAGAAACCTCATTTCAGTGAAGTTTAACATGTCCAGAAAACCCCTATGAACCAATGTAAATTTTCAGGCAGTTAAAATGTTGGCTGGTGGACATGTTTAGTCTGAAAAGCAAATTCCAAATGCATTTATAAACAGAAAAATACTCCAATGTTTTTCTTCCAAGAATTTTCTTCCATTAAACATGGAACTGCTTTGATTTCCAAGCAGCAGCAACCTCAACTGAGAAGGGAGTAAGTTTTTTTAATAGCAGCCTCTGATTCTGTCCATTTCATGGCCCATCATTGATCCCAATTTCTTCTTAAGCAAATACAGATAGTCCTCAAATTACAAGAGTTCAGTTAGTGATCACTCAGTTACAACGGCACTGAAAAAAGTGACTTATGACCATTTTTCGTTGCAGCATCGCCATGGTCGCATGATCAAAATTCGCATGCTGGGCAATTGACTCATATTTATGATGGTTGCAGTGTCCTGTGGCCATGTGGTTCCTTTTTGTGACCTCCTGAAGAGCAAAGTCAATGAGGAAGCATGATTAATTTGTTATTAACTTAACAACTTAGAACTTAGCATAACTTTATTGTCACTTTGATTTTATGCTAATCGGCATATATTAAAATGAAATTCTGTTGCATACAGCTCTTCAAAGGGTCACTGCCTTCAATATACACTATATAAACATGACAAAATAAATAAATAATTATGTATATAGCCACTGCATTATATGACAAAGATTTGAGGATCATTAAGTTTTTTGTTCCAACTGTGCCTTGAGAAAATCTGTTTTTTTCCTGACATCCCTTTGCTGTGTTTCCCTAAATAAAGATTGACAACTTCATCTTATCTCTTTCTCGGGGCCCTCTCCGGGAAGCCACTGAGAGTTGGGAAAATGAAGCTGCTATTATCCTAATTAGCTGTGACACAGATTGTAGCAGCTGAATAAAGATGGCTAATTAAGTCCATATCATTGCTCCGACATCCTACTTTAAAAAAATAAATCTCTTCTCCCAGCCAACACCCTCTCAATCTTTTTAAATCCAGTCCACTCAGAAGGTGGGCTGATTCCAAAACTGCCATAAAACCATCAAAACAAACCCTGTGATCAATAGAGTTATTGTGATCAATAACTCACCCTCTGTCCCATCCTCCTTCGCTGACAAGGCCACTAGCATGTTCTCAGTTCCCTAGGGTGGGAGTTGTAGTACAACAGCTCTGAAGGTATGAGAATAATCACAAAATACAGCAGAGACAGTGAACAATATGAGAGCTGGGGTTTATATGCAAGTTCAAATGTACAGTGTCTGTCCTTTTCCTGAGTTTACAATCTACCCAACTATGTAATTCCCTACGCCACACCCATAGCGTACCACCTGTTTCCTTTTCTTTGGACACTACCCTTGTTTTCATGGATTCTTCCTGTGATGTTCTTCTGAACACAATGGATCATTAATCAGTTCTGTTCAGGTCAGAATGACCCTAGCATCTCTTATATGAATCTTTAAACCAAAATATACAACCCCCATGTTCCAGCCAAAAACCTGACATTTACTTCAGAAAATAACAAGAAAACAGTACATGTTTTCAGTAATCATTATAAAAGGTCATATTTTGAACAAAGATAGAGTCCCTTCTTATCTCAAGTGTAACTTGCAACAATGTATTTTTTCCACATATAACAGAAAGGAAAGGAATACATTGCCTTAAAAGAAAATAAGCAATTAACAGGTAGTGGGCTCGAATTAGGACTGCAACTGAGCCCAAAATTTATGTTGTTCAGTGAGATAGTTGTTTAGTGAATTTTGCCCCCATTTTGCAACATTTTTGTCTCATGGTTAAGTGAATCACTGCCATTGTTAAGTTAGAAACACAATTGTTAAGTGAATCTGGCTTCCCCATTGATTTTGCTTGTCAGATGGTCACAAAAGGGGATCACATGACCCTGGGACGCTGCAACCATCATAAATATGAGTCAGTTGCCAAGCATTTGTATTTTGAACATGCGACCATAGAGATGCAACAAAGGTCATACATGTGAAAAATGGTCATAAGCTACTTATTTCAGTGCTCTAATAACTTCAAACAGTCACTAACTTAACGGTTGTAAGTCAAGGGCAACCTGTAATATGTGATGGGCACATCATTTTTGGGGGCTCGTTATGTCCAAAGGATGCCATCGTTTGCTTACCTAGCTGGTGTACAGGTAATCCTTGACTTACAACAGTTCACTTGGAGACTGGCATTGGAAAAAGTGACTTATGACCATGACCATTAGCATCCCCACGGACATGTGATCAAAATCCAGGTGCTTGGCAACTGATTTGTATTTATGATGGTCACAGTGTCCTGGGAGGCCACATGGTCTCCTTTTGCGATCTTCTGACAAGCAGAGGTAATGGGGAATTCAGATTCACTTAACAACCATGAGCTTCCTGTTCCTGTGGCAAGAGCATGTATCTGTTGGCTGTAGTCAGATTCGGGCCATGTGAAGGATCATGTGTGTCTGAATCAAGTTTTGTGGACCCTTGGGCTGATGTAATATCCCCAGGTGATTTCACAGTGCAGTGAAACATGCTGCTAGATGGGTAGATGGCTCATCCTATTATGTCCTGAGGGGTCATGTCTTAATCCCATCACCCTGGAGCTTTGGTTATTGTCTTGTAGATAGGCTGGCCCAGTACTGTTAGGGCTTATTAAGAAAAATGGGGGCTGCTTTCCAAGAGCACGTTTCTCCTTTAGGGAAAAACTATAATATTCTGCCTTTTTAATATTTCCTAAAATATTTCATTCTTCTAAGAGGTGTGGGTGCTAACTTTATACACTGCAAACTGCCTTAAACGAGGATTCGTTGCCAAGTGACCAAGATATGCTCATGTGACCACAATGTGTGGGGAAGGCATCAGAACTTCAAACCCCATTTGTAAAATTGGGATCCATTGTAACTTCCAACGATCAATAAACAACCCGCCATTTCCACAGAATTGTGTGGCAAGTGTCCTAATGAAGTCAGAGACATTGACCCGAACTTGTAGTTTTACATAAATAAATATATTTAGTGTCTATATCTATAGCAGACAAGATATGTCAGGAACAGAGAAACGTCATGACGTAAATTGAAGAGTACAGAACAGAGAGAAGAAAAAAGGCGGGAAAAAAGGGAAACGCTCTCTTTATGCTCATGGCGACCAATCACAGCACAGATTGCCTCATGCATGACTCAGCCCTTTCTAACTCATCGACGACATCTGTGTGTTCTGGCCCATTGAACCTTTTACTGTTCTGGCTACTAAATTTAATATTTAATAATCATCATAAGTTGAGTGCAACTGAAAATTGTTGCTTCCTTTTTCAGAAAATAATTTCATCTATTCTTTTGGGCTGGGGGAAAAAAACCACTCTACTTTTGAAGGGGGAGGCAGATGAAAACTGCAAAATACACCCACTTTATTTGAACAATGGTGGTCCCAAATGAAGCCAAATATTTAAATTCTAATTTCCCTCCACCCCCACAAAGAAAATAAAAGCCTTTTAAAAGACCACTTATTTTTCCTGCCCAGTTAGCCCGACATGCAATTAGTCACAATCCCTGTTCTGTGCCATTCCCAATTCCCCGATTGCTTGTAAACCACACTGTTTATTGAATATTACCTTGCTACAAGACGGTTTATTACGGTGGAATTTTATTTAATGGTTCTAAGAAGCCATTTTGCTAAAATACACTTTTGTCTTGTCATCTCCCTCTGATTAGCCTGGACTCAGGCATATTAATTCCAAGACTTTGCAAATTATTTGCGGTTGGAAATAGGAGGCAGTGTTACTGTACGTTTGTGTTCTTTCACTGCCTTTATGGCTGGTTTACCAGAACCCATGTATGGAACTACCCAGGTAGTTCTCAACCTACACTTGACCCCAAAATTTCTCCTCTTAAGCAAGATGCTTGTGAATTTTGCCCCCATTTGATGACGTGTCTTGTGGTTAAGAAAATCACTGCAATTGTTAAGTGAATCTGGCTTCCCCGACATAGAATTTTGCACAGAAATAGCTGTGTTTTTCTTTTAAATCTAGCCTATGAACACCCCTAGTTTTCCAGTGTGAATAAAGAAACACCAAAAGCATAATCTTGCAAGATTTGAAACAAAACAATAGAGTATCCCTATTTCCATAATACAATCCTTTATGACAGGAGTTGCCAACCTTTTGGACCTCAGAAACCACCAAACTCATAATTTTAAATCCCAGGGACCAGGCACCCTAGGAAAATCCCAAAAAAAGTCTGCAGGAAAATTTCCCACTCTTGTTTTCCTACCAATCGATCATTCTTTATTTGGGGTTGCAGCATACCGTCTCCAGCTCCATTCTCAGGGGGAGAGAGACTTTTGGCTTCATGCAAGGAAAGCAGCAGAAGTCTTTCTCTCTCCCAAATTCCGCTAGAAATGACTCTTTGTGACTTGTTGCACTGGAGCAGCCTCTTGGAGCAGGATGCCTTGCAGGGTCCCAAAGATTCATTTCTGGCAGAGTTTTGGGGAAAGACTGTTGCTACTTTCCTTGTGTGCAGCCAAAAGCAGAAGCAGACAGCAGACTGGTGGCCAGGCCAGGTGTGGGGTATGTGGGGCAAGTTTCCCCCCTCTGCTCTTCTCCCCTCCCCTCACTGCCTCATGCTGTTTGCAGTGCAAGCGACACAAGCCTTGTGTTCCTACACAGCTTGGATTAATCGCTTTGGGGGGTATTTTGGGGGTGACATTTCTCTGCATACCACCAAAATTTTCTCATGGACCACCGGTGGTCCCCAGCCCACTGCTTGGCAACCACTGCTTTATGATCATAGTTGTAATCGTTGTTAAGCCTTTTTTTTTGGTGGTAATCATTAAGAAAATGTGACAATCATTGCTGTCAAGCGAACTCATTGCTCACTAGGGTACATTTTTGCCCCAAATCAAAAGCAAGTGCCGTGTTTTGGCAAAACCACAACAAAGCTATCATGGGACTGCAGAACACGGCCAGTATTCTACAATTGCAACTGTTTTGCTGAAAGTCTGAAATGAGGTCACGGGACTGTGCAGTGGTGAGGGCGACCATTGTAATTTTTAATCCGAGTCATTGGTCCCCTTTTTTTCAGTACCATCATAACTTCGGTTGCTAAGCAACTGGTTGTATGTTGAGGACTACCTCTAAGAGGAGTACCAATTTCCCAATGGATTTTTGGCCAGAGAACGTCGCCGTCCAGCCACCCTTGCAAACTTTAATTGATGCACTCACTATATGTATATATGCTGTTCACCTTCGGGTATTATCCCACGTCATTGTAGTTGTGCTTTTAAAGTTGTAGCAACATTTCAGCAGAATCTCATCTGCCATCATCAGGCTTCTGTATTGAGTTCGTCTGTGAGTCAGGCTATCACAGCCATTTAGTTTTAAATTTGAGGCTAGCCTACTGTTGAGCCAGAATGCTTTTTTCTTCATCCTGATTGGTTGGGAGTTTTGGTCTGTGTTTATTGGTCTTGGAGTTTGCTTGATTGGTGTTTCTGGTTTCTTCTGTCTGTTTTGTGGTTTTGATTGGCTGGCAACACTGTGTTCCTGTATTGGAGGCTTTCAGTGCAGCTTGGCTTCGAGTAAAAAGAACGGCTATCATCTATTACGAAGCTAGGTTTCATCTGGGTACCTGGTTCTCAATACAATACTCAATACAGAACTCAATACAGAAGCCTGATGATGGCAGATGAGATTCTGCTGAAACGATGCTACAACTTTAAAAGCACTACAGTGACGTGGGATAATACCCAAAGGAAGCTGAACAGCATATATATATATATATATATGCACACATATACACTTATATACACTTATATACATATACATACATACACACGCACATATATATATAGTAACTAAGGGAAGAAGACAAAAAAAAAAAGAATAAGGAACACAGATGCTTTTGAAGGACTTTATTAACAACTCAGCTTATGCCTCTTCCAAGTAAAAATTCAGTTTGCATAAAAATTAAAATATAACTCTGAATATATAGACCTTCCCCTTCATTTACATGAAATCATATCAGATAGATTTGTGTGTATTTACAGATATAGAATCATGTACAAAGAATTTTAAGAAATCAGTTTTTAACTGCACGTTTAAGTTGTTACGTGGTAAAATGAACAACTTGCTTTTCTTTTGCTTTTTTTTTTTAAATTTAGAAAACTGTCCTAAACCAGCCCGTGCCTTCATGCTTACAATTTTTTTTAAAAAAGCCAGAAAATTTAAGCCCAACCAATTTTTCATGTCAGCAACCATGCTGCCTGGGGTTTTCAAAGGTATTTAAAACAAAGATCCACAAGCAGAGTTAAAGTGCAATTCTAGGCACAGAAAATAATCATAATAATTCATCTTTGCACTAGAATTTAATAGGCCACTGCATCACTCCAAGTATTCCACGTCAAGTTTTAAATCCCATTAAGTCTCCGGTCAAGGTAGCTGAGAATTCTGGGAGTTGAAGTTCACATCCTTCTATCCAGCTCAAATAGGACAATGCTTCCTTTCTTGCAACTTGTTTCCCTCTCTATATAAAGTTAACCTCCCTGTCAAAAAAACCTAAAACACAAACTGTATTTGAGTCCTTAATTTTCCCCTCAAATTATTTTTTAAGGCATCCTTAAAACTCCAGCCTGATTGCTTTCAACAGTTGTGGACGTTCCATGGCTGGAGGCTTTCAAAAAGAGACTGAACAAACATTTGTCTGAAATGGGCTAGGCTAGGGTCTCCTGTTCGAGCAGGGGGTTGGACTAGACCTCCAAGGTTCCTTCCAAATCTATTAATCTGTTACTACCTCAAGCCCCTCTTCAATTTTTTCAAGAAATGTCAAAATGGCCAAACCTTGCAGAATTTCAGGGATGTCTGAAGAAGATTTGGTTGAAGAAGTCAATTATTTCTGCATGCGGTCAACTCATAAAATATTTCTATTGGCATTCTATTCTTTTTAGAGTTGCCAACAGAAAGGGAGGGGGGAAAGCGGAAGCTTGGAAATCAAAAGTGCATTCCATAAATAGTTTTCAAAGATAGTAACTAGGAGACTGAAGTTTCTGCTGTGCAAAATTCTAGCTGGAGAGCATGATTGATGACTCTTGGCTATGGGGGTGTCCCATTGGAGAATATGGCTTACAATACACCCAGAAGGGTGGGGGAGAAACCAGGGTCAAGGGTGACAATGAATGATGTGTCTCAGAGTCGGCTGCACCTAGGCAATGCCAGACATGTTAACTCCCAATAAATCCTTTTGAAGTTTTGGAAGTTTGGCTTGAGACTCATGAATTAATTGGGGTAAATGCCAGAATCCTGACACATACGTTGAGTGAAAATGCCAATGTTGGTTTTTTTATTAGGATGACTGATGACCTGAAGCACGAGTTAATCTCCCAAGCTTTGGTGAATTTTAAACTTTTCTTTTCTTCAGAGTGGGTTGTGTGCCTGTATCACTTCTTGATCGTTTATGGGTGCCTATCACCTTAAAATATTTCCAACTTTAGCTCAGGATCTTAATTTGGTTCATTGTGTGGGCACTTCTATGCATGCACAGAGGGGTCCATGTTTCCAAATACCAAGCACTGAGGAAAAAGGGAATTGCAGGCAAGGCCCTAAAAAAGTAAGAAAGCAGAGACAGAAAATCTGAGGAGGGTAGTTGTCAGTTGGCATATTGTGCATAAAAAGCCAGCTTCACCCGTTCAATCTGGTGGCACAGTTTGATGGCTGGGCCAAGCTTCAATTCCATGTATTCCTGGACGGTTGGGAGAGTCAGCAGGAGAAGGGCTTGTCCATCAATATCCTGCAAAAAGGAGAAACAGAGGTGGGAAATATATTTTTAGTTAAGGAGTCTTCCTTGGTTGAAGTTTCAAAAAAATCGGATTGTGGGGGTTTTATACTGATTGATCCAGGGATGTAACACCCCTGAGTGTCTGTTAATTGAACATAGGATTTGGCCCAAACAAAAGGAAATTAATGGGAAGTCGAAGGTTAAAAAAAAGTGTAAAAAATATCCCCGTGGATTTTACTTCACTACTTGTTGCCAACTGTAGCGGTCAGTGGGCATCTCTGTTTCAAGGCCATTGAGCCAGTGCTGTCCGAAGATATTTCCATGGTCATGTGGCCAGCATGATGTCATGGAGTGCTGTTACTGTAGCTTCCCACCAAAGTGGTACCTATTGATCTACTATTGATCTATAGAAGACCGCTGAGGTCCCTCCCACTGTATCAGTTTATGTCCTATGTTAATACAGTTCTGATCCTATATCAGGAAGTGCTACAGTTAAAGAAAAGAAAAGAAAAGAAAAGAAAAAGGAGAACGAGAGAAAGGGAGAAAGGAAGGAAGGATGGAAGAAAGAAAAAAGAAAGGAAGAGAAAGAACAATTGAGAGAAAGGGAGGGAAAAAGAAATAAGAGAGAAGGGAAGGGAAGGTAGGAAGAAAAAATAAAGGGAAAGAAAGAGGAAAAAAGAAAGGAAGAAAAGGAAGGAAGGAAAAAAAGAGGAAGAAAAAGAGATGAAGAAAAAGAAACAGATTGAGAGAAAGGTAGAAAGAAAAAGAAAGAAGAGAGAGAAGGTAAGGAAGGAAGAAAAAAAAGAAAGAAAAAGAAGAAAGAAAGAAAGAAAGAAAGAAAGAAAGAAAGAAAGAAAGAAGAAAGAAAGAGAAAGGAAGGAAGAAAGAGAAAGATAGTAAGAAAGAAAGAAAAAAGAATGGAAGGAAGAAAGAAAAAGAGAGAAAGAAAGAAAGAAAGAAAGAAAGAAAGAAAGAAAGAAAGAAAGAAAGAAAGAAAGAACCTGTTCCTGAAAGATTTTGGCAAGGGGAGCACAGTCAGTCAACCGGAGGAATTGCACCACATCAGGCACCGTCCATTCCAGCGGGTTGCTCTCCAGGATGAGTTTATCTTCCACAGCCTCCTTGATCTGCAATAAACCAAAATTGAGACCACAAAATTAGGGCAGTTAATCCTCAACTTTACAACAATTTATTTAGAAACCATCTGAAGTGATGGCACTAAAAACATTGGCTTATGGCCATTTTTCACTATGAATGACCGTTACCAAATCCCCAGGGTCACATAGTCAAAATTCAGAAACTTGGCAACTGTCTCTCAGATTTATGATGGTTGCAATGTCCTGGGGACATGTGATCACCTTTTATGACCAAAGTCAATAGGGAAGCCAGATTCACTTAACAACCGTGTTACTAATTTAACAACTGCAGTGATTCACTTAACAAATGTGGCAAGAAAGGTGATAAAATGGGGGAAAAACTCACTTAGCAAATGTCTCAGCAACAGAATTGTTGGGCTCAATTGTGGTTGTAAGGCAGTGATTCCCTAAACAACTGTGGCAAGTAAGGTCATTAAATGGGGAAAAATTTACACAACAGTGATTTCACTTAGCAACAGAAATTTTGGGACTCAATTGTGATCGTAAGTCAAGGACTACCTGTGATATTGGAAATAGTATTTCTTTAGGATGGTTTAGAGGCCCACCCCCTCTTCATCCTAGGGCATGTAGGGAACAACGGAGAAGAGAGCAACGTGGGTTGTGTGGCTTATGGGGGAGAAAAGGGCTGATTCCCTTCATTAGCCACAGCTGGGAAGAGAGTTTAAAAGATATGCATGCTGAGTGCGGCAGCTGCTGGGAACAAACGTAAGTTTATCTTGTGTTGTCATGGCTTATCTGTGTTCCTGGCATCTTCCCAACCATGTTGAGTTATTGCCGTGCCTTCACATCTGGAATTATTGCTTCTGCCCCGCCAGACTAATTACCTCATTTTGCCTTGATTGGACTTACAGTTACAGTTTTTGTTGACCACGTTTTGACTTGATTCTCCAGCCAGAAGAATCAATTTTTCTCCAAC
Source organism: Laticauda laticaudata (assembly GCA_004320025.1). Lineage (NCBI taxonomy): Eukaryota > Metazoa > Chordata > Lepidosauria > Squamata > Elapidae > Laticauda > Laticauda laticaudata. The sequence goes on from BHFT01051654.1 coordinate 20,702, forward strand.
CAGAAGGTAACCAGGACAAAGTTGGACCTAATAAAGGGACTCCTACTGATTATCTGATTGTGTTGCCTTTGTGCCGCGCACCAGGTCATCACACCAACCAAGCTGGCTTCCCCCTAAAAAAATCCCCAGAAAGCAAATGAATCAGGCCTACAAGACGGAAAACCCATGATTTTCCAAAGGGCTGTTTTGGAGACGTTCAAATGTTGGAGACCCATCAAAAAGCAAGGTATAGTTATCCAGCCACTTACCTGCCTGGTTCTCTCACTTTTGACACGCAGGAAGGAAAGTGCCTTCTGGGCTTGCCTATCCCGCTCAGGCCGAGCCACATGGATGGAGCCTCTTCTGCTGCGTAACTTCATTGTGGTCATTGGTATGGCCAAAGGAATGTCCTCTAAAGAGACGTCCGTTAGATCATCCTGCAGTTCTGGGCTGGTTTCCTCACTCCATGGGGTGTCGGCTTCTTCCTCGTCACTCTCCTGCCACGGAATTGAATTAAATTGAAGGATTGTATTTGCATGCCTCCTGTAGGAGATGACCAGTCTGAGCCCGAAAGAGGGGTCAAATGCATCATCAGTCTTGAGTCCCTTTGTGCCCACAAGAGATCTCAGTCCAGCCCACCTTGAATTCCCATGACAATTTGCTTCGACCATTAGTAGTTCAGATTCTTGAGTGGTGTGGTGGCCCAGAGGTAGTGCTCTTGCCTCACAATCAGGAGGCCGTGAGTTTGATCCCTAGGAAGAGGCAGATATTTCTCTCTCTGGCACAATGAGAATATATCTGCTGCAAACTCCGCATTGGTGACAGGAAGGGCAACCAGCCAGTAAAGCACCATTCAGTTGCTCCGACTCCACCCCACAGGGGATTACAGGGTCATTAAATGACAAAGAAGAAGATTAGTAGTTCAGATTCTTGTAGAGAAGAGCTTAAGCTTGCAGTAAATTCTTATATTCATTTTAACCGCCTGGCTTTCCTGATTTCCACGCTTGACACTCCCAAATTAAACAAAAGACTCCCAGTAGAAAACCACACTAAGAGCACACCATCAGCTTCTCTTCTACTTACCATGCGATAATTAATAATAAATAGCTGTTAATAAGGAGGATGAAAGGTAATCGGATGAAACTAATTACCTGATAAAAACTCAGAGGGCATCATCAAGTGTTCCCTGGGAGAGTACCGTTTTGCACTAATTTCCATTAAATCAAACAGATAGAAACATAGCTAGACATTAAAGAGGTTATTCCTTTAAATAGGAGCAAATGGCAGAGAAACAGCCTTTCCTTATAATCATTGCTTTTCAAATTTGGCCACTTTAAGACATGTGGACTTCTAATTCCCAGAATTCCCTAGCCAACATGGGGAAGGCTGGCTGGGGAATTCTGGGAGTTGAAGTCCACACATCTTAAAGTTGCCTAGTTTACAAAACATGGCTCTACATGGTAGTTGATTCCTCTCGCATTAATCTAATACAGAAAAGATACTGAGATCATATAAAGAATACAGAGATGAGGAACAACCATGATTCAGGGACTGGAGGCTAAAACATTTAACAAATGGTTGCCGGAACTGGGTATGTCTAGTTTAATGAAAAGAAGGATTAGGGGAGACATGATAATAGTGTACCAATATCTCAGGGGCTGCCACAAAGAAGAGGGAGTCAAGCTATTCTCCAAAGCACCTGAAGGCAGGACAAGAAGCAATGAATGGAAACTAATCAAGGAGCACCTAGAACTAAGGAGAAATTTCCTGACAGTGAGAATAAAATTAACTAGTGAAACAACATGCCTCCAGAAATTGTGAATTCTCCAACACTGGAAGTTTTTAAAAAGAGATTGGATAGCCATTTGTCTAAAAGGGTACAGAGTTTCCTGCCTGAGCAGGGGATTGGACTAGAACCATGGTGGCGAACCTATGGCACGCATACCACAAGTGGCACGGAGAACCATTTGTGCTGGCACGCAAACCGCAGGCAAACTTACCTCACTGCGCAGGTGTGTGCCTCATAGCTGATTTTTTTTTTCCAGTTGTTTGAGGCCTTTTTCGGCCTCCCAGAGGCTTGGAAAAAGCCTCTACATGACTTTTCAGGCCGAATTATAGGCCCGTTTCGTCACTTCCTGTCAAACCGGAAGTGATTAAATGGGTCTATAATTTGTCCTGAAAAGCCTTGCAGAGGCTTTTTCCAAGCCTCTGAGAGGCCGAAAAAGGCCTCAAACCAACCGAGAAAAAAAAAATCAGCTGTGAGGCACAGTGCAGGTAAGGGGGTGGGGTGGGGAATTGCGCATGCATGCGCTGGGTAAGGGGCGTGGGGAAGGGGGCCCCATGTATTGCATTCTGGGTGCTGGCACGTGAGTGTGTGCACGCTGGTGCGCAGGCAATTTTTAAGACAGGAACCCCAAAAGGTTAACCACCACTGGACTAGAAGACCTCCAAAGTCCCTTCCCATTGTTCTATTCTGTTAGCTTTCTGACCTATTCCACCTCAAGTGCAGATAATGTTCACGAGGGAAGCCAAATCTTACCTCTGATGATCCTGCTCCATTCTGATCTGCTGACGGGAGACACCTTTTCTTTGGTGTAAAACCTGGTTTCTGCATCTTACTGTAATGCGACCATATCTTGTGTCTGCTTTCCAAGCTGTAAGGGTTTTCTTCGCTGGGGGAAGGCTTAATGACTTTCTTCTGTTTTCCACAATAGTATGCTGGTGAGGAAAAAGTCTGGTTAAAAATCAAAGCATCGAATTCTATAGGTGTCATGCCCCTGTCAGAATCTGATTCCGAGGAGGAGGTTGAGCAGCTGACAGGGAGTGGGAGTGTGGCTCCGGTGGCTATGGAAGAAACAGGGGAAGGGTACAGTCCATCTGGACATTCAGAGGAAGACCCAGGGCTACCCTCTCTTCATCCTAGGGCACACAGGGAGGAATGGAGAAGGGAGCAACATGGGTTACGGGGGAGAAAAGGGCCCTGATTCCCTTCATTAGCTGCAGCTGGGAAAACAGGATTTAAAAAGGGTGTTTGCGGCACAGCACTATTTAGCCTGGAGACAACAGTCGGAATTATCTTGTCAAGTCTTATCTGGGTTCTGCTGTCCTCCAATTGTGTTTGTTTTCATATCTTTTGAAGTCTGCATTCCTTATCCTGCCCTGTCTGGTTAATTGCGCGCAGCTTGGTTTGTGTTGGTTTTATTTATAATCTATATGTATTTGTGTTGGACTGATTTCTCCTCTTTAAACAACTGTTCTGGGGAGAGTTTTTTTCTCCAGCCAATGATACTGGACATTGGGGGCCAGTTGAGCCATTAAAGGAACTTTACCTACTTTGTGACTTGTTGCTTTGTGCATTTCCCTTTAGGTCATCACAAATAGGTCTGTGATGGTGAAACTATGGCACACAGAGTCTTCTCTGTGGGCATGCAGCCATCGGCCAGCCCAGTCCCATTGTGCATGTGCGCGCACTTCCCACCACCCAGCTGATTTTGGGTCTTGTGCAGGGAGGCGCTCACATTGAGCATTTTGTGTGCACGCTCCCCATGCCATGTGCCCCATTTTGAGCCGGAAAGCCTCCTGCACCACCTGGAAGCCAAAAATGGGGGGGGGGGCAATGGCACATGCGCAGGGGATGCTTGCATTGCATTTTGGAGAGGTGTTCATGCGCACTTTGGGCACTCGACACCAAAAAGTTTAGCCATCACTGCTATAGGTAGTCCTTGACTTAAAACCATTCATTTAGTCACCGTTTGAAGTTGCAACAGCCCTGAAAGAAGGGACTTATAACTGCTTTCACACTTATACTGTTGTAGCATCCCCAAGGTCACATGATCAAAATTTGAATGCTTGGCAACTGGTTCATATTTATGATGGTTGCAGTGTCTCAGAGTTATATGATCCCCTTTTACGACCATCTGAGGCAAGGAAAGCAGAAAAGTCTTCCTTTCTCTCCCCCAAACTCTGCCAGAAATGATTCTTTAGGACCCTGCAAGGTCTCCTGCTCCAAGATGTTGCACCGGCAAAGACTCATTTCTGTTAGAGATTGGGGGAGAGAAAGAAAGACTTCTGCTTCTTCTGCTGCTTTCTTTGCATGAAGCCAAAAGTCAATCAGTCTCTCTCTCTCTCTCTCCCCCACTAAGAACAAAGCTGGAGATGGTATCCTGCGATCCCAAATAAAGAATGATTGAGCAGTAAGAAAATGGGGTGGGTAATTTTCCTGCAGACTTTTGGGGGGATTTTACCAGAGTCTCTGGTCCATGGGATTTTAAATTATGAGTTTGGTGGTCCCTGAGGTCCAAAAGGTTGGCGACCCCTGTTCTCGTTCAACCCCTTGCTCAGGCAGGATACTACCCAATACTATTTCAGACAAATGGTTGTCCAATCTCTTCATAAGACAACGGCATTCACTTAAGAAATGTGTTATAATTAACAACTGCGGTGTTTCATCTTAACAATTGTGGCAAGAAAGATTCTAATATGGGGCAAAACTCACTTAAGAACTGTCTCACTTTGCAACAGAAACGTTGGACTCAACTGTAGTCGTAACTCAAGGAACTACCTCTCTTTCTTTTCTCAGCCAGAATCCAAGGAATTCTGAGGGCTTCCCCAGTGTTGTTCTTCAGAGTCAATCCTAGATTGTTAGCGATGGGCTTCCATCAGCAAATGCCAACACCAAATTTGATTTTTTTGCAAAGTTCTAGATTACCCCAATCATAATACTCCAGGCAGTACAGGAGAAACTAAAATCCACACAAACTAAAACCAGGTTTCATCTCACAGTTGTCATGCACGCTTACCGTATTTTGTTTTGGTGTGACTGGAACAGTTTTCAGGGCAATTTTCGGCGACCGGAATAGGGCCGAATAAATTGGGGCAGCATTCCAGTTTTGCGCACACCTTCCGGCAGAAATTGGAGACTTGGTCAGACGTACGAACTATCTTGACCATTGCCCTGTACGTTTTCCCACGGTATCTGTCATAGTGGATTGCAACAACACGGCATACATTATAAATCAAGGTTTTGTGAGCAAGACTTATTCACTCAATTGGATGTTATATCCTCACAAAGACAGCTCACAGGGATACAAACCAAGATTTGGGAAGGTTAATATATCACCATCTTAGAAAGGTTGGTACATCCTAAGGTTCCTCCATCCTGGCTGCTATCTTGACTTTTTTTTAACCACATTCTGCAGAAATTTCCTGTGCAAACTATTTCTTCATCAGATACAGAAACAATTTTTCCACAATGCAAATATTGGGCTGGGGAACTCAGAGAAACGTAGAAAATCAATAGCAGAAAAAGAGCCATCATCCATCAAGTCTACCCTTTGACATTTTATATTTTAATGTAAATTTAATGTAATTTTTTCAATGTAACTCAGAAGGTAAGAGATGTATGTCCAACCTTGGCAACTTTAAGACTTGTAGACTTTCAACTCCCAGAATTCCCCAGCCAGCCATTATGTAATTAATATGATTCCGTCACTTTCTGGAAAATTTGCTCCCTGAATTCACTAAGGAATCCTTTGGCAACCTCCAAAATGAAACTGGAGCACTTGTTTTCTTAAAAAAAATAAGACATCTTTGGCAGGCATCGAGCCCATAAGAAGGGCCAACTTGAGCTCACAGCCATCAAAGGGGTATCCTTTTCAATAACATCATTTTTCAAGTATTCCACTGTGTGGTTGTTCCAATAACATTTTCATTTCACCAGCCACATTGAGGTAGTTAAAGAAAAACATCCATCCAAACCTATTAGCTTGAAGAATTTAAGATGTGATAGTTTACCACTCTCTGGAACAGCAGAAGTTCCCCTAGTAAAATTCATTTTGCTTTCCTAATTACATGTGACATTCCTGAAGTTGTGGAAGCAGACATGAAAAATCTAATCTCCAAAGGACCGCTTTACAAAATAGCCTTGGAAAGAATGCACCAAACCTCTTGTTCGGAGCATAGAAGCTATAACAGGTAGACCTTGACTTACAACAAGGGAACCCTAAATTTCTATTCTTAAGCAAGATATCAACTCATAAAACATTCCTATGCCTGTTTTAGTTGTGGGGGGAAAAAGGGAGGGGGGGAAGGGGAGAGGAAGGAAATCTGGAAGAGCAGTGTAGCAGTTTGAAAGCGAAAGTACATCCCAACTCTTACCTTTAAAAGATTGTAACTAAAATACCAGAGCTTTTGCCTGCAAATATATTTAATTGGAGAACATGAATGATGACACCCAGCCCATGAATGTGTTCAATTGGAGAATATGATTTATGATATACCCGGGGGGAGGGGAGAAACAGGATCACAGGGAACTGTAAATTACGTGTGCCAGAGTTGGCTTCATACAGGGGAGTGCCAGTATGTCGCCTCCAATAAATCCTTTGAAGTTTTTTGAAGTTTGGCTCAAGAATCATGATTTAATGAGGGTGATTTCTGGAATCCTAACACAAGACAATTGTTAAGTGAATCACTACAATTGTGAAGTCAGTAACCCAGCTATTAGGTTGACTCAGCCTTCCACCCTTCCAAGGTGGGTAAAATGAGGACCCAGATTGTTGGGGGTAAGATGATGGCTCTAAAAACCTCTTAGAGAGTAAAGCACTGTGAAGCAGTATATAAGTCTAAATGCTATTGCTATTAAATGAGTCTGGCTTCCTTATTAACTTTGCTCAAGCATTCAAATTTTAATCCTATGACTGTGGGGATGAAGCAATGGTCATTCAGTGTGAAAAATGGTGCTCACTTCACAACTGCAGTGATTCGCTTAACAAAGGGACTGAGGCAAAATAAATGTTTCATTTAACAAGATAAATTTGAGGCTCAATTATGTTCGTAAGTCAGGGACTACCTGGAGTTTCTTCTATCTTCTTCAGGTAAAATAACTTTTGCCAACATCCTTTCTTCCCTGGCCCACCATTATGGATATATTCTTAAATAACAAACCGTCTGGCTTTTTCTTCCTTTTTGAAACAGTCCTTACTTTGCTTTGAGATTCTCTTCCTGAAAGTTCCACCTGGGGTCACTGACACGTTGCAACTCTCGTAAAATGCTTCCGGGTTTGTAGGCAGAGTTGATCACCATGCAAAGAATCTGAGCAGAGAAAAAAAAAAAACCCATTGGGCATGAAGCTATGAAGCTGAGCCAAAGAGCATCAAGGACTCCATAGTTCAAGCTTAATACCAGCCCTATGAGGTAGGCCAGGTGAGGAAACAGGCACNTGAGAGAAGTGTTTGAATAATACACACACAGCACACAGATACACTGTACAGTAAATGTAGGTTTTTACTTTCAGAAAGTTTTTAGCAAAGTTCAAAACAAGCAATCCAAAGTCATTCACAGGTAAAATCAGTCAGTTTTCAGTCCAGGCATAATCCAAATAACAAAGTCCAGTGTCAAAAACAGTTCAGTATCAGACTTACATTAAATCCAAGAATACAAGTCAATACAGGAATGACAAAACTCTCCAACACAAGGAAACAGAGACTTCTTCTGAGACAAAGACTAAGACAACCCAAATTTCTGGCTCCATCTTATGGCCGTTTGAGAAACCACACCCAATTACCATTTTGAATTTTCTTAAAGATACAGTATTAAAATGTTTATCCTGGTTTATATATTTCCAACCCAAATACCTGTTAGGTGATTTATATTCCTAACACCCATCATCTTGGGAATCTGGACTACATTTTATTACACTGTGTTACAATGGCAATTCTGACATTCCCTGTTTCTATTAAGTAAACCATCATGGGTCATTAAGGGAATATTTCTGCTGGCTTTCCTGTTGATTTTTCCTGTTGGAAACTGGCAAAGAAGGCTGCAAATGGCAACCAAATGTCCAAGAGAATTTACAAAGTAATGATTACAAGCCAGACAGTGAATGACACAATAGCAATCACATGATCCTGGTGACACTGCAACAGCTGAAACTGTGAGCACTCATAAATATCACTCATTCTATTTGATCAGAAGTTCAAATGGTCACTAAATGAGTGGTTATTAACTGAGGATGATTTATAGTGAGTATTTTGATTAAATGCTAGCCACCTCTTGCCTTCTGCCTTCAAGTGACTGTGTAGTGTTGCAGCAGAAAATATGATGTGAATTATTTTAATTATATCGTAGAGTCAAATTTATTTAAAAGTAATGCAAATCTATGACAGTATCAATTTGCTCTGAATTTCCTATTCTTTTTTTGTGCATGTGATGGCTCTGTTTAAAGAAAAGAATAAGGAAACAATGAATCTGAATTTCAAAGTGTAAATTGAAGTAAATTAATATTACTTCTAAAGTCAATTTTGTCAATTTTAGCATCTTTAATTTGAACTTATATCTGCAAATGTCATGTGCATAAGCAAATATACAGAATAAGAAACAATATCATAACAAATTGTAAGGCATCCAGAAAGTCTTCATGATGTCAATCACTCCGAGATGTTATCTCTTCAATTGATTTATTAGAAACAGATCTGGCATGTCAAAAGCAACTTCCCAAGTGAAAGGTTTTTTTGCGCGTTACACAGAATCCACCTTTTCTCCTCCCTTTTCTCCTCCCACTTCTACATTTCATAAATCACCAGAATCAATTAACTGCAACTGGAAATTCTTAATATGACATACAGAATAACCTTGAACTTTTCAACTCCTCTAACTCTCTAAAAAAAATGTGGCAGCTGAATTTCAAAGCTGACACAAATCATATTCCAGAAAGTTAGTCTGATTGACATTTTTGTTAATTCACCTTGAGTTAGTTTATAATATTTTCTTCAGTAGTAAATTATATAAAAGAAAGGTTGATTGAGCAAGTGAGATTGAATTAGAGATATGTTTTAAATCCAAACTGTCTGATAAAAGCTTCTTTAGAACATTTGAAAGTATCAGATTTGGATGAAAATATTTAATATAAATTATATGCTAGTGCATATTGGTTACAAGCATTTTGCAAATGTTTATTGCTCTCTACATGGATATTCACAGACAGATCTTCCTTGTTCTTATCCCTAATTTGTCCTTTCTTCTGAGCAGTTATCTTCAATAGAAGATAATACTGTATATATAGCTCAGTGTTGAAGTGCAAAGTCCTTAATGGTGTCTGAGATTGGTTGTTTTGCTTGCCATCTTTCATAAACCCAGCTGTGTAACTTCATCAGTTTTAGTGTATATGGTTTATTTATTTATCTTCAGTTTTATAGAATATGAGCAAAAAGTAAAAACCAATTTCTTTGAAAGTTCAACTATTATTTTACCCAGTGAAGATTTCATCTGTGATAATCTGATCCTAGCTAGCAATTCAGAAATGACTATCAATAAACTGAGTCCATCTTCTTAATGACTAGTAAAATAAATTAGTGGAAATTTGCTGTGTTAAGATCCTTGCTGTTTTAAACCTTGCTTGTTTTAACTGCAAATTTAATTATTTTGTTTGTTTCTAAGAGACTTCAGTAGTTGACAATCTAAAATAAATAGATAAATAAAAAAATAATGCAAAATAAGACAAAATATTAATGTTTTTTTAAAAAATCATCCAAAGAACTGTGAAAATAAAATGCTGCTTACAAGATATCATATATTTTAAAAAGCTACCGTCTAATTATCATCTTACAATGCTGTTCTCTAAATATTGTCAATACAATAAGTGCGTGTTAAGACACTTATGTTTAAGGCTTATTTTCCAGCTTGGCTGGAACATATACTCAAAAAAGGTTATTTTGAGAATGGTCTCTTCCTCTAGGTCTTTAAAAAGTTAAAGTAAATCCGGGAGTATTTTATTTGAGTCAAGAAAACAGTACATATTTTCCTTCTACTCAAATATAACTTTTTTTAAATTGAGTTTTCTGTGCTTGTTCTATTTTCTTCCCCAAGGTGGGAGAGTTGAATAGCAACAATTCCAGACTACTAACAGCTGCATTTGAAAGTGTACTCTGCCAATCTGTTGGCGATGTACAAATTTTCCCACTTTCTAAGCATTACTCATATGTATGTTTACTATCAACTTCCAAATAGGAGCCAAGCAAGCTTGCTTGAAGATTCTTGGAATATCTGTAAAGCTGGATTTGGAAAGAAAACATGACTGGATTTATCCTTCTCTTCCTATTCCATGATAGTTCCAATCATGTTCAACTTCCTCAAATATTTGTTTTTCCAATTCAGTGTCTCACATCTTTCTTCCTTAAAAAAAAAAAATTCAATCCTTATGACTATGATAGAAATAATCACATCGAAAACAGGAAGGATGGACAACTAAATATTTGAAGTCTTTATTTTGTTAGAACTGAATGACAACAAGCTTGAGAATTGTATAATTGTTACAATTATACAATTCTCAAGCTTGTCATTCAATTCTAACAAAATTATGGGGACAAGCTGTAGGTTTAAAAAGTATTTGACTCATGGTCTAGTAAGAATATAAGATACGGAAACATGGTTTGTTGCACTTAGAGGTTCAGAGGAAAATGAAGTACCAAAAACCATAATTAAAGCACTGAGATATACTTCCAATAAATTGTGAAGAACTAAGGCGAAAACATGAGGGCATTATATTTTACTAATTTTGGCTTGCAATTAAATATGCAACATATTTAATATGCTTTTCACACTCTAGAACAACTTTCTCTAAACCAAGAACAAGAGGATATTGATAGTGTTATGTGTCAATATTTCTAATTAATATTTTGGGGTTGGTGGGTATTATAGAGATCTTGGAAATTTAGATTCTAAATTCCATTTACATTGATGTTATTATTCATTATGTCCTCTACTGGATCATTTATGATGAGATCAGCCCCAAATTGTTGATGGAAAGTGAATCAGGGGCTTGGCTTTTGAGTTATTTTCTTGCAGATGTGCTTCCAACTGTTATTACTCAGATTGCTTTGTTTTTTAAAAACTTTGATATTTTAAATTTCTTAACCATATCCTGGTTTGATCTTACTCCAATATTTTTTTATATCTGGCACACTTTTCATCATTTTCTTTTCTCACATTATTTTGCTTTATCATATTTTATTCTGTGTTACATTGTTATACCACTAGTTACAGCAATAAACTTATTATACTGTATATTATTCCTTTACATTGTATAAGCAAAAGCAGATGTATTCAAACAAACAGTAATGTATAGGAGTAAACTGTATTATTGTATTTCAGTGGTGAAATTAGACATCTCCAGGAGATGGAAATAGCTCAGGGACTACATATGGATTTGTTCCCCTTGGTGTATTCTAATACCTTGTCCACATACTTCGATCAATGAGTAGAAATTATGACAGCAATAGCAGCAAAATCAAGTACAGATTAAGAATAAATTTAAGTCTACATGGATGTGAGCAGTTTTATCTATGAAGTGTTTAATATCAGACTTGTAATTAGATATTTAAATATCAGGCATGCAACTTATTTAAATATCAGGCTTGCAAGTTATTTAAATATCAGGTTTGTAACCAGATGGTCCAGAAATAATTAGGTCATGACAGTTATGCAGTGTGGCATTACATTAATGCAATTGTACTAAATAATTATGAATATGATAGAAATGAATCATTCTGTTCAAGGACATTTTAACATAACAGTTTAATACTAACAATGATTTATTTTAAGGTTGCAGTAAGTTTTATAAGGCTTATGCAAATAAGTTTTCCTTTCTTTGGGAACTCTTGCCCTATAACATTTCACATGAATCAATGCTATGATGATTTTCTGAGTTCCTGTGTTCTAACTCATATTTTTGGCAGGAATCACAGAGATTTAAACATTATGACAGGATTGGAAAATTCTTTCTGGCTTGGACAGTTATTACTCTCAGTTTACTAAGTTATCATAATTTCATATACTACAGCATTATATTTTGTATGCTGTTTCTTGTAATACAATTCTGTGCATGTTAACTTGACAGGATGTCAAGACTACTTGGCAAAAGTGTATGTTAACACTTAATTTAATAATCTGTTTTTTTCTAGGACCAGCAGCTAAGCTTGAGGTTTGAGAGTTTTTTAGGCCAAAACAAGTAGAAGAACACTGTTCTATTGTTTAAATTAAAGAGAATTGATTCCATAATATGGCCAGTATTTTAAAATGTGAAGCTAAGCCATAACCTAGCCAGGAAACTGATGAGAGTTAATTCATCAATGAAAAACCTTGGCAGGCAAAAAGGCCATTCTTGAACCCTCATATCACAGCATCAACTAAGTATTTTTCCTGAGATATGTTTGTTTTGTACAATTGTAGCTGTATGTCTCCCAGTGTAGCTTTTATAAAACAGATCTAAACTAATCAAATAACGAAGAATCTCTCAAGATGTATTTTTCTGATTAAGAATGAACTGTTGACTTTTTGTTATATTCTAGTTATAACACAGTTTAATAACTCTTTTCCAACACTGACCACAACATGATTGACTTTTGTCTCAACATACATCCACACAAAAATAATCACAATGATGGAATCCCCAATTATAACTTCAAAAAAGGCAACTATGATCTTATAAAAATGATCTCTCATCCCTTCATTGGCAATTTCTCTCCTCTGGATGCAATAGAAGAGCATTCAACTTATTTTTACTTGAAGTCAATAGAGTCATCAAACTATATGTACCAACAACAACTCCCAAAACCAGAAAAATCAAATTACTCATAACAATAGGGAAGCTTCAATGCAAAAAAAAAAAAAATCACTTTGGCAGAAAAATAAATCCGGTCATGTTGCCAACTTCAAAAGCCATTACAAAAATCTATGCCACCAGATAAAAACTGAATGCACCAATTATCACATTAAACAAGAAGAAAACCTTCTACATACCAATTCCACCCGTGCTTTCTACAATTTTGTAAACAACAAACTAAAAGACTCAAGGTCCATCCCACCCCGATAGGACCTAATGGTAAAGACTGCCTATGATGACACTATTAAAGCAACCTCTTTAACACATTCTTTGGCTCAGTATTTGTAAACAGCAATGGATCATGCCCAGTTTTTCCTCGCCGAACCACAGAAAACTGCAATGATCTGATAAATATCGATTTTACAGAAGACAATGTTGAAAAACTATGTGATCTAAAACCATCTCTAACGATTGGACCGGATGGAATATTGCCTACTTCTTAAAAAAGCTTCCACTGCCTTAGCAGAACTTCTAAGCATAATCTTTGAAAAATCTTTCAAGACCAGCTCCTTGCTAAATATGGTCATAAGCCACAGTCATCCCCATTTTCAAAAAGGGAGATCCCAGCCTAGTTGAAAATCACAGACCAATCTCTCTATGTTGCGTCATCTGTAAAGTCATTGGAATCAATTATTAACCAATCCATCATCCTCCATTTAGAAAGAAATAAACTACTCTCTAATAAAAAAATTTGGTTTCAGGAAAAAACTATTATGTAATCTGCAACTCTTACACTGCAAAAACATATAGACTACACAACTTGATCAGACAAAGCAACAGACACAATCTACATAGACCTTTTGTAAAGCCTTTGATTCAGTGGTACATGACAAACTACTCCTAAAACTAAAATCTTATGGCATCTCTGGACACCTGCATAACTGGATAGAAGCATTCCTATCAAACAGACAACAAATAGTCCAAATTCGCTTACCTGTCAACAGTAGTGTCACACAAGGCATGTTCCAGGACCAACTCTTTTTCATACTCTACATAAATGACCTCTGTGATCATATCAAGAACAACTGTGTTTTCTTCGCTGATGATGTAAAGTTATTGAACATCACAAACAATACTGCTACCCTTCAAAAAGACCTTGACTATGTATAAAGAATGGTCAAACAAATGGCAACTTCAAATCTCAACACAAATAAATTATCTGTCCTAGATATTGAGCAAAAAAAATCAGAAAATAAAATACAAGCTGAATAGTCAAGACCTTGTTGATGGTCCAAACTCTGTCAAGGATCTTGAAGTACTCATCTCTAATGATTTTAGTGCTAGAGCCCACTGTAACTACATAGCTAAAAGGTGTTAAGAGTTGTTAACCTAATCCTATGTCGCTTTTTCTCTGGTAATTTTCACTAATAACTGGAGCATACAAAACATTTGCTAGGACCAATACTCAATACAGCTCATCAGTCTGGGAGCCACATTACGTATCTGATATTAACACAGTTGAGAAGTCCAGAAATAGTTTCACAAGAGCAGAAGAGTTCTCCACTCCTCTACTTGTTGTAGAATACCTTATGCCACCAGACTCGAAATTCTAGACCTAGAAAACCTAACTATGCCACCTTCGATGCAATCTAAGTATAGTATATAAAATCATACACCTGTCAATGAATACTTCAGCTTCAACCATAACAACACAAGAGCATATTTTTGTATAGATACAAATAGATACAAACTCAAGGTTAATCACAACAAATTTGATTGCAGGAAATACGAGTTCAGCAACAGAGTGGTCAATGTCTGGAACACTCTACCTGACTCTGTGGTTTCTTTCCCAAACCCCAAAAACTTTAGTAGACTGTCTACTATTGACCTCACCCCTTTTCTAAGAGGTCTGTAGGGGCCGTACATAAACGCTCCAATGTGCCTATCGTCCCTGTCCTATTGTTTCTTTTATTTTTATTTTTTATTTTTCTTATATGTATCCATGTATTCATAACTATGTTTCTACTTAACACCTATTATCTTGTAAGCAATTGACAAAAATAAATAAATAAAATAAATAAAACAGTCTCAAAGTTTCCTGGTCCTTTGTATTCTTTTTATGGGTGGGTGTGCCTTCCAGTCAGGCTGACTGCTCAGATTAATTTCTTCAATGTTTTTTTAAAAGTAAGATTTAGATTTTTTTAAAAAGTAAGATTTAGAAGGTTTGTCATGTTGGCCCATGGTCACTTCAGCTGGCTTTGTGCCTAAAATAGTACTAGAACTCATAGTCTCCCAATTTTTGGCATAATGTTTTAACACCATCTCAAACTGGCTATCTATTCATTGTTTAGACCCCATAATTATCATTGTTTGCTATCTCAAAAAGAATCCGGCATCTCTAAGTCAGGTTTTAAGTCAGGTCTCTGAATAATGGATGGAAACTGAACAAGGAGAGATTTAACCTGGAAATAAGGAGAAACTTTCTGACATTGAGAACAATCAACCAATGGAACAGCTGGCCCTCAGAAGTTGTGGGAGTGCCATCATTTGAGACTTTCAAGAAGAGATTGGACTGCCATTTGTCAGAAATGGTGTAGGGTCTCCTGCTTGGGCTGCGGGTTGGACTAGATGACCTACAAGGTCCCTTCCAACTCTGATTATCTGTTATTTGTTGTCTGTAGTCTGTAAGATCTTTCCTCATTATCCCTTCTCAGCATTATCTCTGTTCTAATTTCTTCCAGAATTAATCCCCCTAATTTCAGTTCCTTAACCTTTTTGTTATGTTTACCTAAGGAGTTCAAATTTGCTTACAAGCAACAAAGTTTTCCTGATTTTCCAGTGCCCATTGACTTCAAAGTTTTATTCCATATTTAGTGTGCTTTAAAGCTATTCATGCTACTACAGTTTCTTTATTGTCTGATGGGAGGGCATTCTTATGTGTGAATTGTAGTTCTGCAGCATATTATGATGTGTCCAAGCAGGAAATTCATTTTCTTATATTGAGTGGATCTTCTGCTTAGAATGAAAAAGTTTGAACTGTGAACCACAACTATATTTTATTTACTTTTGGGGTGTTTCTTGATGCTATTATCTCTACAACAACATTATGACAGAAACTAGTCATTCTGAGATGCCTAGAAAAAAAATTGTGCAATCTTCATATCTGCACAAACATAATGAGAATAACAGGCTTCCATGCAAAGACTCATCAACAGAGTAATATATGAGGTGTCTGACAAAGACTGAAGTACTAAAGTTTTCAATAAAAAGCCACTTTTCAGGAAAAGTGAGAATATAATCAAGAGAAAATCTGTATTACCCTTTATCTTTTATCTTTTGTTCTCCCCAAAACAATCACAAAATAAATTAGGATTTTTTAAAATTATTAAATGGTTGCTTTTATCAGAAACTTAATTTCTACTACTGCTAATATAAACATATTCTACTTCATGATGGTACTTAGCTTGTTGCTATGTTATTTTTACTGAATAATGCAAACTTGATACTTTATTTTAAACTACATTTCAATTTTTTCTCTTTTTAAAAATTCATACTAAGTCAGAGTCATTTATCATATGAAGTATTTTTATACATTTGATTCAGTAGAAGAAGTATTATTTAAATCTACATTTTTACCATATTGAAAATATTATAGTTATATAGGAAAAATACTTTTCACAACAAGACTATTTTGATTCCTTTACTACTTTTCTTTCCGGAAAATGTTTTGCCAACAGAAGGACTTTCACTTTTCAAGAATATTCAATGTGATTGTGGCATGGAAGTGTGCTGCTTATAAAAAATACTATTTTCCCTGGCACCATTTGTTTTTACTGAATCTCCTCTAAGTCCAGCCAAAATTTCTAGAGCAAGTATTTATGTGTCTGAATTGGCTATGTTTTATTTCACAATTTTAATTATTTAAATGGATCCACAATATGTTGGCTTACCTGGTTGTGTTATCATTTGTTACAAGGATGACAACATTTGTCAATGAAAAGTTATCTTATTCTTTACTATGAAACATTCTACATTACTGATCCAATGAGATACTTTTCTTCCCTGAACTTTACCTCAAAGACAGCCTTAAATTTAAAATGATTCTCATGTAAAGGAAGAACATACAGAAAATAAAATAGAAATAGACAAAATTCTCCTGAAATTTTATCTATTTCTCAGTTGCTCAGTTTAGATAACTTGTCAACTCCAGGGTAAATCCCATCCTGCACATTCCCCTTAATAAGTATACATATTCAGCACCAATATACACAAGTGTAAATATATAATATCGATACACATCTTATATAGACACTGATCACTACAATAAAAGAGCAGAACGAGGATAAAAACTATAATTGAATTAATATGTACTGATTAAAATGCCTTTAAAATAAAGTACCACATTTCTAAAACTATTGATCCCCAAAGTGATTCGTGGGTCAGAAGAGATGGAAAGTGTGCCTGAGTTACTATCAGAGCTGGTGGAAGGCTCTGAGGAGCAGGACCTCTCAGAACCAGATGCAGAACTGGGCCCATCTACTCATACTCAGATAGAGAGACAGCTGTTTTTGGGACCTGAACTGAGTGAGGGGAGGAACATCTGGGGCCTCTCCCAGATGCATGTATCTGCAGAGAAATGTCGAGAGGAGAGCAATGCAGGGCTGAGGGCCAGCTCTCCAGGAAAAGGACACATTAAAAAGCCCCTCCTTGGCTAAGATATAATGAGGAAGGGTATAGGAGGCATGGTTTTCAAAGATAACCATTCATGCTCCAAAAGAGTTCCTTCTGGTGGATTTCTTGGCAGAATTTCCTTTATGTTGGGATTTAAGCAGGGATGGGATTCTACAGGTTCGCACCTATTCACTAGAAGCAGTTGTTAACATCCTAAGCAGTTCAGAGAACTGTTTGTTAGAAGAAATTACTGGGCTAATCCTGTAAGGAAGGCAGGAAGGAACATTCTGGTGTTGCTTACAGAAACTTCCTCTCCATTAACTCTTGTTACATTCTTGGCAGGACTAGACTTCCTGGCTCAGGAATGTCTCTGGAGTTTTTCCCCCCTCCTTTGCTGGTGTGGAGTGACCATTCAAAGTTACAATGGCACTGAAAAAAGTGACTTATGGCCACTTTTCACACTTACGACTGTTGCAGCATCCCCACAGTCATGAGAGACCAGGTGAAGAGTTGCGTACCTCAATGTGAGTGATGTTGAGTTGGCCATGCCCAGCCAGTCACATGACCATGAAGCCATGCCCACAAACTAAGCCATGCCCACAGAACTGATTTTTTAAAAATTTGAATCCCACCCCTGGACTTAAGTGCTAATTGAGGCTCTCTGCAGGGAACGTAAAGACTGCTATGGCTTGTCTAAGTATGTGTGACCTGGAGTTTTGTCAGTGAATTCCTGTGTATTCCTGCCTTTCTAAATAAAAAGGCTGTTTTAGTCTAACTCTGAAGGCTGGGTCAGAACAATAGTTACAACAAACCATTCTTTCTGCATATACAAAGCACTCACAAAGAGAAATATATCTTCACTTAAATTTATGTTGCATTTCCTTCTTGCTGTAGAAAAATCTGTCTTGCTCATCCCTTTACAAAATGTAAATATTAATCAAGCCATTATTTTAAACGTTATGTATTTTTGTTGGAAGAATCACTTTTTAATGGCTGACTTTAGATAGAATCCACAAACATAATACTACCTTGTATTTTAAAGATGATAGAAGGAAGAAATCATATTCATTTTGAATAATACAATAAATGCAATGTATGCATTCATTCAGTTATAAATTCTGTATATAATTAATGTTGAAATATATAGTTTTGCTTAATTTTTATATTATTAACAATATTTGTTGTCAGATGCATAGTTGCTCATCTGGGAAACCTCTGGCTACAAATTAGCTTAAAAATGAGAGTGTTCTTAGTAACTAGTCTCAACAAGTTTAGTTATACCATGCTTGTAGTGGGAATGCTTGATCTGCCTTTATCACTCAGTGATTTCAGAGTTACAGTTCTGAACTTTGGTCTTGAATTAAAAAAAAATAAAGGAATCCCTCTGGATTTTAGTCCACTAGTCATTGCTGACTATAGAGAATAGTATCTCTGTTTCAAGGTTACTGAGCCAGTGCTGTCCGAACACATTTTTGCAGATATATATGGCCTGCATGATATCACAGAGCACTGTGACCTTTCCACCCAAATGATATTTATTTCTCTACTCACAATTCCATGCTTTCAAACTGCTAGGTTTGCAGGAGCTGGGGCAATGGCAGGAATATTGTTTGTGTGGTGCTCGGATCTTGACCCTGGGCTTCTGGTTTTCCTGCCAACAAGCCCAGCTTCTTAACTGCTAAGCCACCACATAACCTTGAAGACCTGAATTAATTGCACCACTAGTTTTAGAAAAACTGGTCACATCAATTGTTAAAGAAAGACAAGAAATCAGAAATTTTTCCTCTAGAAAATTTACCTCTACCAGGAAAACTTTCCAACATGGAGAAAACCAGCTGGACAATAAAATAAATATTTCATTTATTATTTATTGACTAAGAGGCCAAAATAGCTAATTAAAATATAAATCTAATATGTGACATAAGATAAAACGTTTAACAAACAACGTATTTTATAAATATTACACAAAACCTCAACTTATTGATATGTCACAAGTAAATCAGTCAGTTTTCAATCCAGGGATAATCCAAATATCAAAGTCCAGTGTCAAAAAACAGTTCAGTATCAGACTTACATCAAATCCAGTAATATCAGTCAAATAGAAGAAATGGACCAAGGCAATACTTTCCAGCAGAAGGAAACAGAGATACACTGACACTCTCTTCTGAGACTAAGACTAAGGCAATCCAGGTTTCTGGCTCCATTTTATGGCCGTTTGAGAAACCACACCTAATTACAGTTTTTGCAATCTCTTTAAGGCATAGTACTAAAATGTTTATCCTGGTTTATATATTTCTAACCCAAATACCTGTTAGGTGATTTATATTCCTAACAGAACTTGATTTTGTCACTGCTACATGTTCTCTAAATTTAATAGCATGCATTATCCAAATTTAAGCAAGAAAGATTTCCATATGTACAATATATTTTGTCACATGGCCAATATAAACAATATAATTTCTATGGATTCTTAAATTCTTGTAAACATTGCAAATTGCTAAAGGTACAAGTACAGGAAAATTAGAAATCAGGTAGCTTTGAAAACTTTTCAATTTTTTGTTTATTTTTTAGCATCCATAAACAATAAGTGACAATGCAGTGGAAACATTAATATTAAGCTTGCTTAACCTAGTTTCTATTGATAAGCTTTCCTGTGATGTGATGACATTAATAGTTCAGCTGCTTATAATACTTAATTCTATTTTTAAAAGTTTTGTTGGATTGGGTCCGTATATTCGCTTTATTTTCATTAAAAAGCTAGCTAAACCAGATCTTAATTGTTTTAATGCCATCATTCATTCTTTCAAAGTATATTTTAAAATTTTGAGACAATGATTACAGTAGTTTTATTTGTAGCCATTAAGTCTGTGGCTCTTTCTGAGTGGTATATGATTTAATGTACCTGAATGGTACATAATTTAATGTTCCACAGACAAAGTAGTTTATATAAAAGTATTGCTGATAGCAGGGGAGAAATCAAATAAATGTAAAATTAATTATTATAAACTTATTTGAATAAATGTATGTTATTTGTTTGTTTATTTATTCATATTTAAATTTATTCACATCCATCTACTTGTCACATGACTTTGAGTGGCTTACAATTTGACAAAAAGATATTATAAAACATTAAAACAGCAAGAAAATGAAAACTTCAACATTAGCAAAGAAATAGCTAACGTAGCAGGAGGTATATAATAGAATGGAGATGGGATCTTCTAATCTAGTAATTACCTCCAGGGTAATATGTGTCAAATTAGGCCAATTGGCTTGGCAAATAAATGCTATCTTGCCTAAGCCACAAGCTATTCATAGAATAAAGTAAAGGTTCCCCTCGCACATGCATGCTAGTTCTTTATGGCTCTCAGGGGTGGTGCTAATCTCCTTTACAAAGTCAAAGAACCAATGCTGTCTGAAGAAGTCTCCATGGTCATGTGGCTGGCATTTCTAAACACTGAAGGAACACGAAACACTTTCACTTTCTCACCAAAGTGGTCCCTATTTTTCTACTTGCATTTTTACAAGCTTTCGAACTGCTAGATGGCAGAAGCTGGGACAAGTAATAGGAGCTCACTCCATTACTCAGCACTAGGGATTCGAACTGCTGAACCGCCAACCTTTCTGATTGACAAGCTTTTTGTTTTAGCCACTGAGTCACTGCATCCCTGCAATAGAAGCTAAGTAAAATGATTTACTTCTGATTTGTGAAGATAGAGCCACAGTATGTGGCAAAATAGCATCTAACTATTTGATGTTAGCTATGAAATAGTTAAAACAAGAAGCACAAATAGGTTTACTAGCTCTGTCTTTAGCTCTGTATCATTAATTTATATGAACAGAACTTTGCAAGACTAAAAGTATTTATCTTCTCCTTTCCTTTTACTTCATGGAAACCTGGGCAGGATCATTTATGAAACACTCCTCATGCCCTTCCCCCTTCTATGGCTGAAATATCTTTTACACACTGGTTGTCCATTTGCAGCTGTCCTCCTGTCTATCAAGGTCATTTACATAAACTAGTACTCTGGTTTAATTTTTAAAAAGCTAAATGAGATTGTATGTAGTTTGTACTTAGATATGAGATAATTGTAAAAGTTAAAAAACATAGTAGAAGGCAATGCAAAATATTTCTTTATAGTTGACAAAAAAGTAAAGCCTACGTGGGCTGCCCATAAACTCAGTTTTGAGCTCAGTTCAAGGTACCTTTACTGTTTAGGCAGTAAATGAAAGTTAAGCCCCTGTCACACTGCACCAATGGATGGAAAGAGGATGTAAAATGGAGAAAAACACTTGCCATCCATTGGTTAACGCGATGCTTCCGTTCTGTACTCACTGCCTCCATTTTGCTTCCTCTCTATCTGTCCAGCATCCGTCTATTGACGTTTCATCCGCTCAGAGGGTTTTGAGCTGCTCAAAACTTTTGCGCGGAAAATGTATCCAATGCGTCCGTTCTGCATCCGCTAGGCATCCGCAAGGCATCCGTTCTGCATCCGTTACGCATCCGTTATATCCGCTAGGCATCCGCTAGGCATCCGCTTTCCATCTGCTCTGCGTCCTTCCCGCGTCCGTTCCTTTCCGTGTTATCCGCTCTGGTTATGCAAATTTTTGCCCCTTTTGAGAGCGGATAACAACGGATGGAACATTTTTCTCGTCTGTTGTGTCCTTTTTACTAAAGTTTTGCATCCGTTGGGCAGTGTGACAGGGCCTTTAATTACAGTGATTTAAAGTGTTTAAATGTACTGTATATAATATGTGCACGTTGCAATGGATAACAAAACAAAAATGTAACATTGTAAATAAAAAAAGATTTTTTTCAGCTTCTGCCTTTTTTAGTTGCTCTGATATAAATAAAACAGAATGATCTACATCAATGAGATAATTGCAGCAGAGTGAGGTTGATAAGCTATATTTACCCCAGGCAATTAATATTAACTATTTTCTTTCAAGCTGAAGCCATGTGTAATGTTAAGATAGTCCATATGGCTAGTACCTTCTCATCTCCGATACTGATGGGTACTGTTACGTATCTATCTATCTATCTATCTATCTATCTCAGACAGACAGACAGACAGACAGACAGACAGACACCGTCCGTCTGTCTGTCTGTCTGTCTGTCTGTCTGTCTGTCTATCTGTCTATCTTCTATCTATCTACCAATTCTATATATTTATCTTCTATATAAATATATAAAAGTAAAATACCACTCACACATCATAACAAAATCTCTAAAACCATTAAGCCTTCAAACCTGAAATTTGGCAAGCATGTTCCTCTTTGCTTCTAGGTGCTCATGAAGAAAGAATTTTTTTTGAAATGACCATCAGATCATTAGTATTTAATATATTATTATTAACACACTCTGATGCTAAAGAGTTCTACTCCCTTTCCCCACCTGAAAAGAAGTCTGTTCCAAATGCAAAACACAAGCAGAGGAGAGGAGTTTTGGTTTTAGTTTTACTTTCACAGCATTAAGCAGCTTTAGTACAGAACAGTTGAGCTAAGCCATGCTCAGGCTCCTTGCTTTCTCCTTTTTGCTCACACAGCAATACTGTTTCAGTTTCCAAATAGCCCTCAACTCTCTCACACACTGACACGGTGCTAGCCAGATGAATACCGATAGATGCTGGTAGGCAGAGGCAGAAATTCTTTTCCCTTATTTTCCTCCCAAAAAACTAAGCCTGACCACAAAGTTTCATAGCAAAATATGGGTATCGAGCTAATTTATTATACATTATACATGTTTAAACACGGTAAAAAGCTTTGAAGAATGCCAAGGGCACATGATATGACATAAATAAATCTGTCATCCAGAATCTTACCATTGCTCTCAGCTGTGATCACAGATTCTCACATTCTCTACTTAACTCTACTCATTAATTGGATTGTTTGAGATTGTGGCTAGTAAATATGATGTACTCTTCTCTTAACATGTAATTACAAAAGGCTTGGATTCAGCCTTTATCTGATAAAGCTATGTGGCAAAATTGGAGTATCTTCCTAACTTATTTTTACCATATATGTTTTCCAAATACATATAATTTTCATTGTCTCATAGTAGATTGAAAATGTACTTAAAAGCACTTTGATCATTGATGCTTATCTTTCCTAAAACAAGCTGCATAAGATATTGAGAACTGTTTTCATCCCTTAAAATTATGGAGATAAACTCATTCCATCCCAAAATAGTTACATAGACTTTAGTTTTAGTGAAATGTAATTTATGCATAAAGGCATAAATATGTGCCCCAAGATAATGTTACAGGATCCAATCTGGATCAATCACCAGGACCAGACATTTAGTCTTCCAAGTTCCAAAATGATTTAGTATAATTAATTTCTATGTATTGCATTAAGAATTGTAATATGATACAATTATTGTGCATTTGTTCAGTAAAAAGAAAGGAATCAGAAAAAAATGTAGGATAATAAATTAGCGAAGATCTGTATAAAGGCAAACACCCATCCTCAGGTTTCTGTTTTCCATTATCAATGGATGCCTGTTAGTTTTTTTTTCTCATTTTAGATTTTACTTTCCTTTTATGAATATGCTTCAGAATTATACTGCAGACATTTCACATCTTGTAAATGTATTTTAGTATTATCAAACATTCTGTATGTTTCATTTGAGTTAAAAACACTTTAAAAAATCTTATTAGAACTACAAATAAGAGTTTAAACATTGATATGGCTTCACTGTGCAGTATTTTGTAATTTGTTTGTTATGTGCAACTTCTAAACATTGACAGTATTAAATAATTCATAAGTACATTCATAACTCACATCTGATGTTTCTGTCAAGTTGTCCATTGTACTATATATAGAATTCTATACTAATTCTATTCTATTTTAATTACTATAATTGTTGTGTATAAGAATTGGAATACTCCAAATACCTTAATATGATTAGCCGAGCAGGCCGCGATAGGATTGATTAGTAAAGTACCATTGCAAATAGCCCGCCTGACAGTGGGAAAACTTAAAGAACTGTCATTGGCCTCAAGCCGCGAGCAGCCACTATAAAAAGGGCTACTGTGGCTCCAGCAATGTTCTGTTACAAAGTCACTGAATTAGTTAAGAATAAAGAGCTTTTTGATGAACACCGGTCTCGAGTACTTCTATTCTCAGGACAGAACACTGGCAACGAGGATGGGATCGTTTTAGAAGAGCGACACCAAAGCACGCGGCAACAAGAACTGAGCAACCAAAATGGCCGGTAACAATGTGCTGCCCGCACCGTTCAACCCAGCCGAAGAAGAGGGTATACATGAACTGCTTTCCTGATGTTTCAGAAAGCAATGAGCTACAAGAAATAACCAACCAGAGGAAGAGAGCCGTATTTCCTCCCACGCATTGTAGCCTTACCATCTTCAAATGGCCAAGGCGTTAGCCAAACCGTGGGACGTAAAACAAAATGCATGGCCAGATTTAAACTGAATGCTATGAGCCCATTACGCTCCTGTGTGTCCTCTCAATCTGATGGAGAAGTATACAAATTTGACAAGCAAAGATCAACGAGAAGATGAGAACATCGGAGATTTTCGTAGCAGCCTTGTTTGGAGGAGCCTGCGAGTTTTTCAACGTGGGCGAAGCCATGAGAGACGCGTGTAGTCCTCAGATTGAAGGAGCTACCACTCCAAAGCAAGCCTACTAAACAGACCAAATAGCACAGTGGCTGAGCGCATTGTAGAGAGCCACCGCCATTGAAGCAGCCAAGAAATATCCGCAGCAGCACCATGCGCCAAACCAACTCAACAAGATCCAGAACTACAGAACCAAGCTCGAGGAGACGAAGCAGAGGGAACACAAAAACAAACCACCACGAGTGCCACCATAAGCGACCTCGACTTCCCCAAGTGACACTGATTGATGACAATGAAGGACATACATTAGGCTTCGAGTCGGAAAGGATCGGCGAAAAAAAGAGGAAAGAGGTGAGAATCCAGTGTGGCTGGATGCCGGAGGGTGACCAACCCGCCGCTCCGAATGCAGATTACCTGGATGCCTATAGTTTGCAGATTTTGTAGAAACAGGGGCACATTGCAAGGGTCTGCCAGAACAAAAAGAGCTAGTCCAAAAAGATATGGCAGCACCCTCACCAGAAACAGAGGATAGATAAGCCACGAAGTCGATGCGAACTGCAGAGAACAGAAGCCTGCGACATGAACGACAAAGAAGAAACACATCCAAACAATAATCTAGGAAATGCCAGGCGCACAAACGCAAAAAGTCCAAATAAATGTAAAATTTGAAGGAAAGCCCTGTAAAATGGAAGTAGACTCTGGAAACATACCTGTCAATGTATCAATGGACATCATCAGAAATCTGGTACCGCTAGACATTAAGCGAGAGAAAACTGAACGGCAACGCACTAATAATCAAAGATTACCAGGAAACCGAATCGCGTTAGTGTGGCTCCTGGAACATTTTCCTAATAGAATTCAAAATCATCGCTGAAGTTCTTCCTCTGACAATCCATCGACCGGATACACCCTAGCCTGCTGGGAATTGAATGGTTCACGCCCCTGGGAATCGGGAGTGACAGGAATCATAGCGTTGTCGAGACACATTTTTTGTTTTATTTGGGAGGAAGAGCCTGCCTGAAAGAGTTCGGGACATATTGGAACTGCCAGCCCTAGCAAAGGTACAAGGGGACCGCTTAAGACCATTCAGCCTGGACCCTAAGATAGCCTCCCATGCCAGGCTCAAAGCCAGACACTTTCCCTTTGCCTTAAAGCCGAAAATAGAATGAGGCAGCTTAAACAAACTCATCGCACAAGGGGTGCTTAGAGCCAATCGACCATGCCAGCTGAGAAACTAGCCATCGTGGACTCGCTGCATATAATTACATCACTCATCCATCGCCTCAGGAAAACCATCACCCGCGGATGCCTTAAGCCATTCCCCTCTGCCCAACAAAGAAGATGACCCAGCTCCCACCATCTACACTCCTTCAGATTGGACATGCCGATTCTGCACTACTACACAAGCAGGAGCGTGCGCTAAATGCAATACTGCGAAGACCACTGACAGCCTCGGATTCTGCATTGGGTAGGAAGGGCTGGCTGGAATGCAGAAATGAGATGAGATTTTAATACCTGTTTGCAACCGGCGGACTGAAACTGTCCCTTACAAAAGGGTTGTAATACTGTGGAGGACAGGGTGGTAATTCTAACAAATTGCAGGAGAAGTATTGTGCATGTGCACGCAGGGACCACTGGCATAGTAAAAATGAAAACCCTGGCCAGGAGTTATGCTCTGGTGGCCAGGGGCTGGACAAACGACATTGAACAAGTGGGTGGCAACTGGCCATGATGCCAGACAATCAGGCCTACCCCCTCTCTGCACCAGTTCTAGAATGGAAACTCCCAGAGGCTCTGGTCAAGACTCCATATTGAATTTTGCAGGCCAACAAAAGGGAATGAACATATTGATAATTATATTTGGTTATCCAAATCCTGCTAGAGGTTTATTCTTTATGGTGACCACAGCTACTGAAGCAGTTATAAAACAATTGAACAACATCTTTGCAACACATGGACTGCAGATGTGTATTATCATGACAATGGGCCCCCAATACTGCCGTTAGCTTTCAGCAATACTAGCTGCGCACAAGGCGAATCCGACATGCCCTACAGCGCTTGGCTTATCCAGCGTTCTAATGGACAAGGTGCAACGCAGGTTCATTATAGACAAAGAGCCTAGACAAACTGGACACCTTTGGGGACATCCAAGATAGACTAACAAACTGTTAACAATAGGCATATCACCCCTAGCACAACCAACTACAAAAGCCGCAGCAGAACTCCTCATAGGCAGAAATTTGCATTCCTACCTAGTATAGATACTACCCACATCCTACACCTCTGAAACCCCCCTGACTCCTCAAGTAAATACCGCTCCTTTTAGCCACTGGAGACCATAGTCGTTGTCCAAAATCTCACGGGGCCCATTCTGGCTCCAGCTACCAATTATACAAATTACAGGGCCCTGGTGTCATACCGACTATGAACTAGACGAGGATGCCAACCAGACAGCCACACGAAACATGGAAACGACACATCGACGCACTCGCTCTAGTAGGACATTTGGGAACGCAACACTAACCTACTCTAGAGGTCGAAGCACCGCCGCAAATACCACCCCCAAACAAAGTCCAAAAACGAACCAAGGAAGGGGGGGGACAACGCCAAAATAATAAAAACGGAGAGAAGATACCACCAATAACATGACAAAAGCACAACACAAACTGAATTAGAACCCCTGGTAAGAACAAAAGAGCACTTACCCTAGATGATCTCCGGAGAAGAGAACAGTATCAGGAAAGCGAGGTGAGGCTGTTTCCAGGAAGGAGTGGCAGCCAGGCCAGCTCGACCAACCTGGAAAGCGAAGAGGGAGTGACAGAGCCAACATCAACCAGCCGAGAAGACCCGGGCGGAGAGCGGCAGGCTGCTCACCCATACCAGGGAGGTTCGCATGGAGAAGACGGGGAGAAGGGCGATCCTAGATCAAAGCCATGTGTCAAGACCACAACTGAGACTGAGCCTGCACAGGTCAAGTAGGACCTGCAAAAGCCTCCACCT